>JAVQKC010146108.1:0-31744 GCA_036025475.1 Philypnodon macrostomus | reverse complement strand
ACAGTTGTAGCAGACGTATGGGGCAGACGTACGGGGCAGACGTACGGGGCAGACGTATGGGGCCGTTTTCGCCGATATACACCTTGCTGTCGGGGACGACAGCACAGGCCTAGTTTTATGTGCTAACTTATAGTCGCCTCCAGTCATATTCACGTCCGTTTCTCCCATACAACTGTTAACTGTATTTACTGTATGTAAGAACTCTTCGCCTTCATTCGTGTGTTATGCATCTCCCGATTTACAATGAGCATAATGTGCAAATCAGAGGCGCCGTTCGTTAGCCCGTCATTTATTTACATCTGTCTCTGAAAGTGAGAAAAGAGACTCTCAAGGCAACATTGTGTATGTCATCTGATGGAGGCTTTTCCATATAGACACCATTGATACATTTAAGATAATCATATGAACAACACACTTTTTATGGCTTTCCCTTCAACAAACAAAGCTGATTGAACATAAAAAGATCAATGTGTCCATTCTAAGTGTTGCAGATCTGTGAAAGCGAGAGTGTCTGCCTCCCTCGTGATGCGGGGGGGAGCTGTGGCCACGCCAGGGGCCACATCGAAGCACAAATACACCCTGTTTCAGTGCCGTGTCATAGCCCCGGCTTCCCAGCACTAACCCACTAGCAAAAAGATAGACAAGTGGTCATATGCAGACAGACACGCACGCCAACAAAGACTGCAACACTTCAACACCAGCAGCCAGTGACAGAAGGCAAGGCGATAGTGTGAGCCCACAGACAGAATGGGTAGCAGTAAAGATTCAGGGTTAGGATCTTCTTATACTTTTGGGTCAGCTTCTGAGTTGCCACATCCAACCATCTGCTTCCTAGTCTGAAGAAAATTGTATATTCATTTGGCATAGGCTTTACACAAGATGCCCTTCCCTGACACAACCTCCTCTTTTTATCAAGGCATGGGACAGGCACAAAGATGTCTATCTCGCGCATTTAATTTGACAAGAAAAACATGCGTTCATCATTCTCACACTTATTGTTTTCCTACAAAATCAGCTACTTCTCAATCAAAATACAACTATATCAATTCTGCTTAGTGGTGTCTTTGAAAAGCCTTTGTCTTAGGTCAACACAGAAAGAGAACGTTCTGGAGACACACAATAACATGATCTTTAAAAGCACAGATGGAAAGTTTCTGCACATCCTTCCCTCCCATCCTCCCTCCGCCCTATCTTAATGATATGTCTTCTCCAAATATACAACTCCTTTCATGAGAATTTCCACCCTGCATGTAGCGCTGGGCTCGTCTTTGAGCATGTGGGTGCCAGGAGGAGTGTGTGCTTGAGCTTTTCTCAGTCTTATCAGTCCAGCTGTGTGTGAGCGTGCATGTGGCTGTCTTATATTAGTAACATTGTATCTGTTGGGCTTGGGAACATATGTGTCATGTGTCTAATTCATGGCCAGAAGGAATGAAGTAAAGGCCAGTACAGTACAGGAGCTCACAAGAATGGTATGTGGATGTAAGACTGCATCTATGATCTGCAACATTTTGGTAAAAGGCCCTTGGCCCCTGTTGCAGTAAGGAAGGACTACTCTGCTGAATCTGTGGTTAGAGTCTTTAAAGGCAGATCCATAAATCTGTTTCACTAGACCTATATAAAGTTCATTCATTATGTAAGCTACTTCACCGACCACAGTATAGATGCAACTAATAGTGTTACCAATACAGTTTGCAGTTTACCCTTGATATTCTTCCATAGTAAAAATGTCTGGACATAAACAGAATCTGGTGACCCTTAAACTATCATGGGCTGCATGGTTGTCTTAAGCATGAGAGCATCAGTAACATTGGCCTGTCTGTTTTCAAGAGTTGGATGGATGGATGGATGGAGACAGAGGAGGAGATGTGGATATGTGCAGCCTCTGGGGTTTAACACAGATAACAGCATAAATATTCTGCAAGACCCCTCTTTACACTCCCTGTCCCACACTTCACCCATGGGACCACTATTTGAGGAAGACATGTGAAAGAAAGTGATGAGAAATAATAATAATCTTCAGTTCAGTCTCGGTCCTTGTCGAACTGCCATTAGTGCCATGGTGTTATCGTTGCATGTATTGCTATTTAAAGACACACTTCCCAAGTCTGTCCTCATCCCATTAAAAAGGCTGGACATGCTACATTAGCATCATAAAAGTCCAAGCATGAAATGGTTGGTCAAGAATAAGAGAAGAGCGAAGCACATTCAATATATTTTAAATGGAGCTGTTTTAGCTCATTTGTCAGTGGCATGTGAGGATTTACTGGGACCAAGGATGCAAAGTGTCTTAAGAGCAAAATCAATGGCTTTAGGCTCATTCACTTTCAGGGTTTGTCCACGTCTAAGCAGGGAAAAAATGATTTTATAGCAATTCATTTATGTGTCTGCATTTGCCCACGTCATTTTTGGTAACTGGGACATTTTCAGTTGAATTTTAACGGCTAAACTCATTTAGACCAAACAATATATGATTGTTTGTTGACGTGGTGTAAGCAGTTTTAGTAAAAAATAACATAGGTTATTTGTCTAGAACTGTTACCCTTACTGTTCACAGGTCAACTCTCGGGGGAAAACGAGCTGCCCATCAGGAATGCCTGACGGCTAATCCAGGGGCCTTTTTGGCTAGAAGGGCATCACAGTGTCATACCTAACCGTACTACACACACTCACAAAGACACACACTGGTGCGCACACAGTTTACTGGAAGTGCAGATTTGCCCTTGCCAGAAGTGGATGAGATTACCTTAAATATTTGGGGAGGCAAGCACATTGTTATGCTAACAACAAATGCCCAGAACCCAGAGCATATGCAGACTTTAAAACAAGCTTTTCAAACCATACTTCATATACCAAGTTCCCCCTTTTAGTGGAAGTTACATCCTCAATGTGTCTTCATGAAACAGTCAGAAGTTTGTCTTTATAAATTCCTTGCTGTGTAGGTGGCATTGACTGACATCTCTTTGACTTCATTAGGGAGCAGGGACCCAGCAACAAAGCTGGCTCTGGGAGAAAGGGGGGATTAAAGAACCAAGGAAAGGGAGTGAGAGAGCAGAAAACAACAACAAAAAAAAAGCACCGCTAACCTAATTTCCTCTGATTCGGCCTGCTCTGACACAAAACACAAAACAGAGCAAAACACATCTTATAAGAGTCTCAAAATGAACCGAGGTGGGAACTAATATGCCATATGCTAAGTTTACGCAAAGAAAACGCCCCCTGTCGTCATGCTCTGAAGCACAACACAAGTATTTTACATGAGGCTACAGTAAATGAACTCAAAGCTTGTAGCATGAATTATTCAGCAGCATTGTACCAAGACATACGCATAGAAACGCATGTTACAATGTTTTTGTCATAAAGAAATCTCCATCTGAAGATAAACAAAATGGAAGAATTAGACAGTTAGTCTCATCATTATTCATTACATTTTTACCACAGATACATAGCGCTGGACACCTGTCACCACTGGACTGAAGGCAGTTGTTTTATTAATGTTAGGTGTGAACACTGATCCAAGCATTTGGGTGGGTCTTTAAAGTATGTGTATTTTGGAGCTTAAAGTGCATGTATATACAGAAATCCTAGGCTTTACATTTTAACAAAGTGGTGTTAATGCAGGTGTGGTCTGTATAATACTGATGAAATATATTGTGTCCTGAATGTGGGGCTACCACCGTTACCTTGCTAAGAGCAAGAGCGTGCTTCATTAGTCCTCCCTATTCCAGCTCAGGGGATGCTAAATTTATTAAGGAGCCGGATGTTGCACAACACCTGCTGCTGTGTTTGCCTCGGTGCAATAAAAAGAAGGGGGTGCACTATGCTAGCTAGTGCTAGTGGTAAACGCTGCTCGTTGGACTGAGGCTGATGAGCTGGGGCTAATTCAGGGGGTGATTATGTAGTTTGCTGGACCACTAAACCTCTTTAAGCCCATAATTACCGCCTATTTGAACGAGGGGAAGCACTCCAAAGCAATCGGTACTTGCACCAAGCAGTGCAATGAACGACAGCCACAGCTGGAGGTGGGCTTCCTCAGGGCTGCCTGCAATGAAGGGGGTGTGTAAATGGGTAGTAGGAGGGATCCATAAAGCCGCATCCCAGGTAGGTACCACAGCAAACTGAGGTAAAGCAGCGGGGCACCCCTCAGAGTGCCAGTGTGGGAGCTTCAAACTACTGCGCTTCAAGCTAGTATCCTTGCAGTGATCCCAGCTTTAAAACAAATTGTTAAACAAGGCTACAATACACAGGACTATAGCAAAACAAAGTACTATTATGGGAGAATTCGAGGCAACCAAATAAAAACAATTACACAAAAATTGGGCACTAACCACATGATTGCTTTAGACTCAATTGGGCTTGTAACTAGCTATTGGAGCCCTACAGATGTCACAGCGGCGAGCGCCTGAGAGGCTTTTCACACAGTTATATTCTGGAGGGAATCATATTCTCAGATTGCATTTTAACGTAGAGAAATCATTTCACATGACTTTTAAGGAAATGTGACTTTACTTAATCCCACTGAAATGGGATCTCCAAGGAAACAATTTGGGGACCACAGAACATTCTAATAACCCTTGCAATATTATTATGTTATTATCATAATTACCCTTTTGCCCTCAACGTTTTAATTAGAAACTCACCGTTGGCCCCAGAAGGGGTGGGGGCTAGGGGGGTGGAAGAACCTGGGTTGACAGAATGCTGAAACTAGGTAAAGGTATTACACAATTGCTACCTTATGCCCGTCAGAGAGGTGAGTTTATAGGCAAAGAGGACAAGATTATTGAAATAAATATATATATATTTTTTTTTTTTTTTGCCTTTGCAACAATACCGGCCTTCTACTCCAGTGCATGCTTTACCAAATCAATGACTTAATCTGTTGTAACAAACAAGTGAGCAGCACCTTCCTGCTTGCTCACTCCCCCCAATGCCACTGCTAGTGCAACATTGGCATGTGCTTAAGAGGTGTCACAGGGAGGTAAGATATGACTTGATACAAAAAGAAAAGACATACGTGACTATAAAACAGTTGAGGAAAGTCCAACGTGTCCTTGTATTCTCCAAGCCTTTAGCTTCACCATGAGTTATTGCCTGTCTGCATTCACCACCTGGTTCACTAGCTATGATTTCTCTCACTTCAATGACCACACACACTAACACAAAAAACACACAAAGAAAATCATACACAAACATGACTGCACATCCATCGGCATACAACCAAACACACTTGACCATCCTCACGGCAGGGTCAGATGGCACACTACCTGTTTACGATCTTCAGTGCCACCTGCCTCATAAGCACTAGACTGGAGCACACCTCAATTAGACCATTATCCCCCAAGTTATGGGTGCGTATCACAGAAGAGCTTATCTATAAATAATAGCACTCTCTTTGAAATGGCACCAATACTGCTAGCATAGCACAGTTCAAGGCCAATAAAATGTAAGCTAACACAGATGTACATTATGGAAAAATGGAGTAAGAGTAAAACGTAGAAAAAGGCAGAAAGTCAGAGAAGCAGAAGGCATGCATAAAAGATGGGGAATCCTTATGGTTTTTTCAGAGGGAAGTGTTTTGTCTGAGACAAAGATATAGAGGCAAGAGAAGAAGAGGAGAGAGCGAGGGTTCACGCATGGACGAAAATACAAGTGGGAGGAACTGAATTGATAAATTAGTTCGGCCAACGAACAAACTGATTACCACGACAGCGAAACCACAGCCACGGAGCAGCCAGGCGCACGCAAGGAAGGAGACACAAAGACACACAATGCTTAGAGAAGAGACATGAACATATATCAAATGTATAAATATGCAAAAACAAGTATACAAGAAACATGGATGCATATCTTAAGTTCTAGCTTTGTTTGGTCCTGGTTTAGTCCTAGTTTAGACTTTAGGTTCTGATTGACATCCGATTTTAACTAATAAATCCAGCTTCTACATCTGCTAAAATATACTGTCAAAAACGAAGACCAGATATCGTTACTGCAATACAATTATCATGTTTTTTCTGATATGTGCAGCCCCTGTTATTAGGAATATTGAGATGACAGTGGTGAATGTCTCTATAAAAACACTTAAAACAAAAGTCATTGCTTATATTAAAAATACAATCCCCAACTGCTGGCAATAATAAACTTTCTATTACAAGCATTCCATAAGCTAACCACAAACTTATGACATTATTTTTCCCAGACTCTTCCGACCGTCAACTTGCCACTCACTCTCCAATAAATACCACAGTGCTGGTGGGGAACTCCACACCCGGTCCATGCCTTGACATCACTACAGCAGTGAATATGTACACTATTATCATGCTTTTATAGAATAATTCCAATCAGATTATTATAAACTGAGCAAAACTGTATCATGTTAGCTTAGAGTTGTATATTATAATTGTATATTTTGCCTTGTGTAAAATCTTTTACATTTAGTTTGTATGTTATTATAGTAGTTATTTATACTTTCCCTCAGTCATTAGGAGGTACTATATGTTCTAAAATAGTTGGGCATTTTAAGCATACACAGGCATGTATAAAATCCAGTCGGACAAAGCGGATAGTGAAAGATAATTTCTTACCAGCCACAATTAAAATATACCTGCATTTGGCTGGTTGGCTCATGCTAATGTCAAGCCCTGATTATACCTAAACCCTAAAAACATAAACATGTTGAGTTGCTGACCTCTGTGACCTTCATGGTGCGTGTGTTGCGTACAACCATGTTGGTGTGTTTGGCAGCCCGGATACTGGATTTGCAGATCATTGTTAAATCATCATTAAGTTCAAAACCAAAACTGATTTGACATGTCTCACAGCTATGGGCCTCAGTCCATTCTGCAGACTGACAGAGACAGACATAGTGACTTATCACATACAGTCGATAATGAAAAATATAACTAGTGTGAAAGAACGGCATTGGCATGAAGACATCTATCACCATAACATACTGCACAACAATGAAACCACACACTCAGCCCAGCTATTCATTCGTATGAAGGATATGGGGGAAATGATCTTAACAACAGCTTTAGTATATGAGTTTTTTATGACTTCAACAAAACAAACCTAGCCCTGAGAATGTATAGAGTAAATCAGAGCGAACAGAGCAGACCTATGTCTTTTATAGTTCGGGGAGCTATGTTGGGTCCCTTGTGACCAGTGATCTTCATAGCTACTGACCGACCTTGAGAGTCTGTAAAGTTCTCACATTCTTAAAGAAACACAGTCGCCCTTTGACAGAGGCCATATCAACATCCATATCCTTACTGCTATCTTTGACAATCAAATATTAGTTACAAATTTTGCTCTGCTTAGATAACATTAAAACTGGCAAGACAATGCAAAGTAAAAGAATGATAAGGGGCTTGTCTCATGTTATTATGGGATATAGTCTGTTAAACTATTTAAAATAACAAACATTCAAAGTCATTTGTTCTCAAGCTGCAAAATAGTTTAAAATGCTGGATTTTACCTCAATGCAGCCAAATCTATATTCAACATGGATATTTATATAAAAAACCCTCCTCAAGTTGAAGCTGCAGATAGAGGATCAGTCCAAAGTACATTGTATATTATATAAAAATGCAAAAAGAAATAATATATAGTGTTCGATGGTAAGTATGCTTTAATGTAACTTGACTTGAGTTTCCTTGTCAAAAACATATCTGGAGTTGTAGTTTAGATCTGTGTATGTTTGAGTATTTAAGTGTGCTGAGGCTTCAAGTGCTTGACATTAAAGGGAGCTTTTTCAGCAGAGAAAAGCAACAGCTCACAAAAGAATAAATGTGTCTTTCATAAAATATCAAATGTAAAATAAAACAAAATAAACAATAAACATTGATTAAAAAAAGGACTAACATATGCCTTAACATATGTATCTTTTAAAATTCCTCCCTAAAGCGTTTACTGTATCCCTCCATTCATTTGGTCATCCATCCATCATCCTGTCCATCAGTCAAAAAACAGATGGCCTTTCAGGAGTCCATGTCAGGACTGATGACTTCCCTCTGCCCCGGCCATACCATTATACCCCCACAACCATCCCGCCGACAACAACACAAAAGACACACACAACACACACACACACATTCACACATACAGATACACTTTGTGCCCCCTACAAGTCGGCCAGATGGAAGGGTCACACTATCTTTGGGTTATCAGGCTTTAAAATACAGAAAATAACAGACCAACAGTTTAAAATTGTTGGTGGGTGACATGAAAATATTCAATAATGTGTGTCTATGGGGGTCAGTACAAAGAGAAGCCCCCAAAGAGAGCTGTCTGTGCCGCTGGTCCCGGGGGCCTGTCAAGAAGGATAATTGATGATGTTTTCATTACAAGGTGTGGGTTAATGTGGGGGCTGGGCCGCACTGTGTGTAGTGGGAGTATTCAGGTTGACTCAGCTGCCTCTTCTTTGACACCAGTGACTTCTGCTGTTGATGCGGACAAATCATCCAAAGAGGTCTTTTCACAAACATACGGGCAAAATGTAAACTAAAGTGATCACACATACAGTACACAAAGAGGGGTCTTCATACACAACCACACACTCACACTGCCTAAAGCTAGTCCCAGAGATAAAGTATTTGAAAGCAAATATAAACAGTGAGAATAAGACTAGCTTGTTCTCTTGTTTGCCCGTGTCCCGTCACAGTGTCACGCCAGGCCTTTGGCAGATCTGTCCGCCTGTCTGTCTTTGAAATCCTAATGCAGTGGCGCCTCGGCTTCTGACTGCCACTTAGATTGAATTAAGAGCTAATCGGAGACATCAGGTCACAGACCACTATATTACTGTACAGTATCAAGATGGACGTCTATTCTTTGTTGTATATTATTTAAAAAAATCATGACATCACAAATGTAGAAAAGTCAGCTGACAGACTCTTCCAAGCTCATTTCCTTTTGTAAAGCAATTATCAGGGCGTCCCAGTGACTTAGTCAGATCAAAAAAATCTTCATGAAGAAACTGAATTTGTACACTGGATAACTAAGACAAACACAGCAAACAACTATCACAGGACACACTTAGGTCTAACAACAAAACCAATACTTTGCCATGTGTCCACTTTGTTATAATTCCTCAGCTTGAACTTTTCAAAACAGTGCTCGACCTTTTAATTGTCCCTATTAAAAAAACTGTCTCAGATTTATGTTGTAAAAGTCTGTGAACAGAGGTCACATATCCAGGTGGGAGTTTCCACTTTGGAACGGGGATGCCTTGCATGACCGGGGTGCTGACATGTGGAGGCTCAAGCAATAAACAGCACAAGCATAATAGCATCTGAGGCATTGCTGAACTCTGACCTCAACATTTTCCTCATTTTCCTTCAAAAATCAGAAACATTCAAAGATGGACACTGAAGAGTTTCCTTGTCAATAAAAAAAGCATGAACCATGTCATTGTGTTTAATGTCTGGCCTTTCCAATAAAAAAAAAATCTACTTTGATGAAGATTTACAGAGCAAAGTTTAAAAACATACAGTAAGCAGCAGTTGTGGGCACAAATGCCTTGATGATTCCAGAGGTCAGAGGTTTAAGAATACTTTGATGAATGCATTTATACATTCATCAATACACCCATGTTCACATGCTTTGCAGACATTCAACTACCATCCATGAGGCTGCTTTGCATGGCTTGCTTTGCTTTGCCAGCGCAGAAATGAATTATATCACTTTTCACACCTGTTTCTGCTCAAAAAGCCCTGCTGCACTGTAAAAAAAAAAAAAAAGAAAAAAAAAAACGAGAGAGAAAAAAATCCAGAGGGAGAAGGAACTAACCCCCAGCTCAGCTACATCTGCGTCTGCGAGCAGTTAAATTAGACTCTAATTGTATTAACTGGGGATTATGCCTTCCAGTTGGATTTTTTTATACATTTTACACATTTTAAAGGGAGGCAGGAGGGGGCTCGTCGCGGAGGGTTCTGCGGCTTGGCTCCTTTTATGAGCTGCAATCACGGCTGCCCCTTGTTACGCCGAGGCTGTGTACAAATAGGTGGGGAGGAGAGCCAGAATGAGAGCAATAATGCATGTGTGTGTGTGTCTGCCAGGCTAATATGGCAATGCTAACACTCCAAATGCTATGGCCCCTCCTTTGGAGTTTAGAGAGGGAACAATCTAAATGGGTAATGCATGGTGTGTGTGTTGTAGGGGAGGGCGGGGGTGAATTCCATCTAATTACTCTATCACATAATTTCACAAATTGCCTTTTCATAGGGGAGTGGAGAGCAGAGCACAGAGAGCGTTGGGATTGGAGGCTTGAGCTTTCATTTACTACTCATTTCGTGTTAAATTAAACAAGAAAATACCGTTTGTGAGGAGAACCGGGGAGGAGGCTGTATACAGTAACGGTCCTGGAGAAAATTGAATGATGGTGAAAGCATAGATTTTGGTCCAAGAGAGTATTGTCGTGAGTTTAAATGGGGTTTTTCAGTCTCTCTAATGTTTTTTTTTTTTTAACCCAGAAATACAATATGGGGTCTACAGGGAATTTTAAACTAGGATTTACAGACTTTGAATGGTTTGATCAAGTCTCCATGATCTGAGGCAATACAAAGACAACATTAGCTCAAATCAACCCTAAATGCACAAGTGGTCAGAGAGCGTACAGACTTTTATCTGCCCAAAATGACATGAAATAGCAATGCTACTTCAGCCTCCACTGAGCAAACAGCTGCATGTACAATAAATCTGATAGCACCAAAGTAGCCCAGCTTTCAATGACAAGCTAATGTTTTGTGATATAAAGCCAAGCCAACACAGCCCGGTTCTGCGGATGAGCATGTCCCAACACCATCAATAGCATTGCATGAGCTAACGGGGTGTGTCAAACCAGGCTCTGCCAAACTGTCGTCATCATCCTGAAATCATGACCACTGTTCTATCTGCGACTCCTGACAGCGCTCAGGAACTGGTGCATTCAAGTTTTCACAATAAACTAAAACCAAACAAAAAACGGCAGAAAAAATAATGCCACCTACTCACTCCACTTCTGTGCCTCAGAGTCCCACCCACCTGCTCATCTCCCCAGTGGCACAAAGTATGAAGGCGGATACCAAAAACACCTAGATGCCTAAACCCTTAATCTATTCTTTTCACTTTGCTAATCTTTGTTCTTGCACAAATCAAATTCTTGCACATTCTGTCCACACTAATTCACAACGATGCAGTATCACTGAAGTCAGACATACAAGTGCCTATAATTGGTCTTGAGTCTATCTCAAAGAGGCCAGACTCACAGTGTCCAACCCTGTCTAAAAGGGCTACTGAAACTGAAGAGGATGCTGAAGAGGATTGTTGTGAGCCCACATAAATGGAATGGAAGGGCATCCATCTAAAAAATTTATTACAATTTTTTATTTAAAAAATCTGGCAGTCAAGCTATTGCTTCTAATGAAAAAATGAAGTTATACATTGAAACTATTGCCCTATACCTAGAGAGTGTAAACAAAGTGATTTTTCCACCAATCATTTTTTTGAGCTTTGTCCCCGTTGGCACTGCCACACCAGCATGCCCTATGAACCACTGTGTGCCATGTGGCCACGTTTTTAGTTACTTTCTTGAGCCGTTCTCCTGTGCCTGAGAGAAAGGATCCACCTATTCACCTCCTGGCCCTCACCTCTTCTTCCTCTCCCCTCTCTGACTCCCACGGCACTCACTTATATCCTTCACAGTGTTTGAGATCTAACAGCGAACAAGCCTCCCATAAGCTGGAGTTGTGGTGTTGTATGACATTTGGTTAGATGGGAGCTGAACATAGACAGGATGTGTGCATGTTTCAAGCACCTTTCCTCTGTGGCCCTCCAGGTTTCAAAGGTATATGGGCTGGGGTCAGGGAGATGGAGGGGAGGTGAATGAGGAGTTAGTGATTAGAGGAGAGGGTCAGATGGAAAAAGTAAAAGTGCATGAATGCCTCAATACACACTCTTAGGACTAAGAGTTGTTCTATGCTTTTTCCCGGATCTCAATTGTATTTTTCACAATATATATATTTTCTTACATTGCCTCCATTACATTATACAGATGCTGTGTAGAGTAATAGAACAATATACTAAATAGTTAATGACCATGACATGTATATGTAAAAAGCAGACTATTTTGCCTCATTTATGAGCAAAAATAACATTACAATATTTCCTAATTGGCATATAATTACAAGTTCATATCTTAAAACGGTAAAATTTCATCATACATTCTCCTATTAGAAGTGCAGGGAAGTTCCATTTGGTCCATAAACAGTAAAAAGATTCAAACTGCCCGTACCACGCATCAACATCAAAGAAAAGACGACGAATAAATATATAAAAAGTTCATGCAATATTCACAATCCAACAACCAAATTACTTTTCCCAGCATCTTCCGTGTTGGTTGGCGGAATTCAAACCCACTCGGCCAAACTGAATTATGTTTTGCGCCAACTTCAGACATGTATGGTGAATATAAGTTAGATTGCAAACATTGTAATTTAGATCAAGTAAACATTTCCACAATTTCAAGTTATTTTTAGCTGTACATCTGAGTGTAATCTAAATTGTGGTCTAAGTTGTTGCCTGTGTGTGAAACAATCCAGAACTGCAATGTTAAGTGAGATGTAGCCAGTATTGAATGCAGAGATCAGATTGAGATTTCAAGATGTATTTTCAAGTCAAGAGTTACTCAAATGTCAGTCCAAGTTTCTCTCACATTCCCCCCTTCTCTGAGGTCACCAGCTGGTGCTCGAAACATTGGTATTCCTGACTATAATAGAGTAAAAATAATGCCAAACCACAGGCTTTTGTAGAATGGCAGACATGTGTTAAATAATGACAGATTTGTTTCTAATAAGCTTCATCTATGTATCTGCAGCAGCTATGGCCGGGGGCGTCTCTCCTTGGCTTCAACCTTATTCAGTTTCAGCAGATGAGGAACCTGAAGAGATCGCCGGCAGATTACACAGGCCTTGTCTTTGAAGTGTTCGCCGTACGAGAGCCGAGATGGACTCTGAAGAAAAGAGGGGCTTCTTGTGGTGTCGGTGAGCATGTATCACTATCTAAAGTGTGTGTGAGGGAGCTGGAGGGTCTTGTGGTTGTGGAGTGAGCTAAGAGAAAGTGCATTCAACTCACTGTTAGGTGCTGGAAAAGCCATGCTCTCATGATGTTGGTGGCTACTTTGGGGAAGATCCCTCTCTTCTTGTTGCGTTTCTTCTCTTTATCCGGGTCATCGTCGTCCCCCGTGCTGGGCGAGGCTACGCTGTTGTCCAGGCCGTCACCTGTCACATGACACGAAACAGGAAGAGACAGCGCAAATCAGACACTCAATTTGTTTACTTCCATGAATTTGCGATGCCTCCTTCCTTCAAAGGGAATAAATACGATTTCCAAGGAATTCTGGAGGTCTTTGTATGCACAGACGAGGGGTATAGAGACACAACAATGGCAAGCTGAGAATGGCTGGAAAACAGCACCTCATAAATGCATTCATTTTTAATACATTTATAAATAACCCTGCCTTTCATTTTCCTCTCCCCGCCACTTGAAAACACAACGAGCGCCGGCGTCTTTCTCAGAAAAAGAGTAAGAGAAGAGGAGCACAAAGGACTTGTAAGGTCGCATTTCCCCACTCTGCCATCCAAGCCCGGGCAGAATTGAAAATGACAGAGAGATTTAGTCTTTATTATCCTGAGGGGAAAATAGTTATTGAAGCGTCACCCCACCACATTCTGCCATTTTACCTGAGGTGGAAAGAGGAACACGACACTACAAAAGGCGAGGTGGGGGGGCAGGAAAAAAAGCTAAATAGGTGGAAAAAAGGAAGTCAGAGGCACAAACAGCAATAACAAAGCTAGCTGCTTTTCATAACAATGGCATCACGGCTGCTTACAGCAACCTGTAGGGCTTCGATAAGGCTCTATTAAGGCCAGTTAACCTCACCTTAGGGGAACACTGAGACAGCTTAGTGTATTTGAGCACGCAGAGAAAGTGAGAGGAAGACGTGCCAAGGGCCTTTTCACTGCATTCATAGTCAACAGACAGACTCCAGACAACACACACGCTACATACTGAAGTATACCCACTTACTGTAGGTTATTCTATAGAACCCAGGCAGAAAAGAAGCTTCTTCCCAATAGTGTCTGTGAAAAGCCTAATTGTTATTATCCTTATTCAAAAAAGCGTTCTCCTTCAGAATAATAACCATAAAAGAAATATGAGGCAAGGTAAACAAGTGATGCCTGCACTGGCACAAATTTCAGGAGCAGATAAGTGACTTTTGTCCCTGTTGAGTGGAAAGAAGACGAAGGAATGAAGCAAAAATAAAAACCGCTGAAGCAGTGAGCAGAATTGGATGCTTATTTATTGATTATACACAAAGCACTTCTGAAGCTTTTATGTCAATTCACTGTGGCACTACTAGGAGATAACTACATTCAGGCAAAGCCGCGCTCCACTAACTTACAGAGGGCGACACCCGGCACCTAGCTAAACCCTAAGCCCCGATTCATCGATAATTAATGGGGATGTTGGCGCTAATCCGGTTGGAGATGACTTTTTTCCAGCCCGCCACATCAATGGAATAATCAAGGGCCTAAAACCGGGCCTTTGCTCCCCATTACCTCAGGCAAAAGAATTCCTGAAAGCATGCCTGGAGGGCACCTGAATTATATACACCATTAGGAGAGCGAGGCTCTCAATGATCCATACGAAACAACATTGGGCCAGCTCGTTCTCATCCTCCTCATCAGTCCAACTGTTCTGCCAGCACAAGATACATATGCACAAATATTGAAGGCTTTTTAATGAAGCCCTGGTCGCAGCAGAGGTGATGCTTCAGAGAGTGGGGGAGGGTAAAAATACAGCATTTCATAGACACAGCCACACTGGCACAAACACCACCCACTGCCTATTAGCCATGCCTGTTTGTAGAGTCCAACTAGACTTGTGTGACCAAATGATCAAACATGGGGTTTATACAATGGCTACAAGGGGAGCTTGAGACGGAATGAACGGGGTGTTGAGTTAATTAATAAAAATATCAATGCTGCACTGGAGCTGTAGTTTATTATAAAGTGTAATTGAATATTTTAAATCAGTATGTAGATGGGTATCTGTCTAAGCCAAGCTGTAAACAATAAATAAATCACAGAATTAGTGTAAATACAGGCTCAAGACTCTTACTAAAACACAGTGAAAAGAAACCCCACACACCATCAAACTCCCTTGAGCTGTCTGTGTTTAGAAGCACACTCCAATTTCAAGTTTAAGTTACATCATTAGCCCAGGACAAATGCACCCCAGACTTAACAACTGACTCTATACTGCCTACTGTTTCAGGGCAGAAGTGCACCCCCTCCTTCTCCTTCCTCTATGTGTCTTGGGCTGCTGGAAAAGAGTCGAGAGAGCTGAGCCCGGGCCCTGTAATCTAAGACCAGATTTTCATTGGAAGCAAATGCTTTCAATCCGTTGTAAAGACCGGCTCATGTTCAGCAAAGCCTACAATAACAAACCGTGGGGCTTGTCCCATGCAAGTTAGGAAGACAGAGGCGAACTGGCCATGGTACCATACTGTGGGAGAGGGAAGTGGATTCATGCAGGCATAAGCAGAAAAGCAAAGGTGAGAAACTGTTAGGGGCATGATAATGTGAGGTAAACAGAATATGCTTGTGTTGCAAAACAAATACCTTTTTTGGATGAGATGTTGTAATACCATTATTGATATTAATACAGGCATTTATACTGACTTGGTCCCTATTCCAACCACTATGGGCCTTGGGCGGGATACACACCGGACAATTTTCATTCACTAGAGGCAACATTTCCACTTCCAATTTCCACTTTTGCAGCAAATCCATATCAATCACCTTGAACGTCTGGGCCTAATTTCTGCTTTTCCTTACCCTGTACAGTCAAAACAGAACCAGCAGGAGGAAGACCAGGGTGACCGAGGGAGTCAGGAGGAGTAACACAGAAAAGGTGTTGAAGCTGTGTCTGGCGGCCATGTTGTGGAAATGTCAGCAATGTTAGCTCAGCTTTTATGGAGAAAGGGAACGCATAGAGAGAAGTGGGTAGTGGATAGAGTAAACATTTCTGGTGATATGCATTTATGTGTTGTAAAAATGTATATCAGGGCTGACTAAACAAGCTAATATTTTGACTGTGACAAATAGCATAATATTAAAATGCCTTTTATGGTCAAACAAGTCAGACACAGGGTCTAGCAATAAACCAGTCAGTCAGTTGGATCTTAAGTTTGGATTTGCTCTATAAAACTACAAAGTCTGTCAAGCAGGGTGCAAGTTCAGTCATTGTGCAGTATTGTCAGTCACAAAAAGGGCAGCTGAAAAAGCCAGTGAGCCAATCAAGCAGCCAGTCATCCCTTTCCATACACAGGCTGCCAGGCTCATTAAGGGCATCAGCAGCCTGTAACTGTGGGCTGCATACATCCAGTGTGAGGGAAAGCCTTGCTAGTATAAACTCCACTCTAGCCATGAGGAAAAGCCACAGGCACAACTCTGGGCCTGGCCTACTGATCGGCCATGACGTCTTTGAAACTAGTTAGAGGAGGGGCTGGGGGGGAATCAATGCAGTATGGTGGGGGTGCATGTTTATGAGTGGTGAACGCATGCATGCATATATGTGCACTGGTCTGTATGTTCGCATCTATGGCTTTCTTTATGGATGTGTGTTTTCAGCCACAGAAGCCCCAAATGTGTGTGTGTGTGTGTATGTGTGTGTGTGTGTGTGTGTGTGTGTGTGTGTGTGTGCATTGGAGAGAGAGAGAGAGACTGTGTGGCAATTAGGGAGCAGGCCAGTGACTGGAAGGAGCCAGGGGCAGTTGAAATGCCCCGGGGCCAACCAAGGGAAGGAATATTTTATCAGTCCCCTCACACGCTGTATACACAAATACACACTTTCTCACAAACACAATATGCCAGCAAACAGATAATGACGTATAAACTAGGTTAGTGCTCATTTTAACTAGCTTCGTTAGCGTTAGCTAAACACACTTGCTCATTCAGCTTCAGTAGCTTTTCTTTAAGCCTCTGCAGCACTTCATGTTTCATTCCTGCCTTCCCTTCCTTCCTACTTCATTACTTCACTCTGTCTGTCAGTTGCAGCCATGGCATGGAGGATATTTGCAGAGCAATGGAGATTTAACAGAAAAGCCAGTGTGGATTTGAAGTTGTCTTAGTTTGTCAAAGCAACAGAAACACTTGGTTTAAATAAGTGAATTGGGTTACTGCCTTTACACAGTCTTGCTCTTGCTCTTCAATGTAATGTACCATCATCTTTTGGTACTCAACTTCCTTGTCTTTATCAGTCCTCTCTGTTTCAAGGTGTACCCTGGCATTATCAAGCAGGATCTAGGCTAATCTGTTATGATCTGATTATAAAGCAGTGTCAGACATTGGGATGGTACTACCTGCCCCCTCTGGAGCAGGGCACACGTGCCATTCCGAGGTGTCAGCCATTTTTCTGCTGCCTGGCAAATTATCAGCCAGCGCTTCACCAGTCAGTCATCTGAGAAAGCAATCTTGTCAGACACGTCGCTTCCAGCACAGAGAAAATTATGACATTTAGCTTTCTAATAATTTTGTCTTCACAGGAATAAAGGTTATGAATATTAGCTAGGCTCTCTGCTATATTTCATTTCGGGGGATCATCCACAGATGGCTAAGCATTTTTGGGGAGATGTTTTTGCCAATTTTTATAGTCCATGGATAAAAGCAGAGGCAGCGCTGGAGTTTATGACAGCACAGTTACAGTGTATGGGCTATTTGTTGAGTGAGAGTGCCATTGAGTGTGCGAGTGACCTGGAGCTGATCTCTCATGGGCCACTCCTAGAGTTTCACACCCCAGAAAGCTCACATGACCCCAGCCCGGCTGCACAGGCAAAACCTAGGCCTGAGGGGCCTCAGACACGGTTCCACATGGGATACACACATTTAGTCGTGAAATTTAGACACACAGTCCTCTCCCTCTCTTCTTCTAGGTTCTTTTTTTTTCTTCCTTTTTTGCCTGCTTTAGCACACACATGCTAACACACATACATTACATTCTCTGCAATCCTCAGAGGGGCAACGGAAGGCTAGGAAGAGGGAGGAAAGACGGGAGGAGGGAAAGAGAAAAAAATGCAGTTTATTGTATTCAGGCCATTCATAAGCTGGAGACTAGAAAAGGGGGGTACAGGGGCCAGCCGGCAGTGGGGGGTTACCTTTGCTTGCCCCTCCCACCTTCAAATATTGCAGGAATTCCCAAGTTGGGGTACATTTTGAGACTTATTTTTGACATTTTTAAAAAAAGCAACCTCCAAATTAGTCAAAACTCCACCATAGACATTTAGATCTCGATGTGCAAATACTGGTGAAATTGATCAATCAGACAAAAGAAATGTGTCATTACAGCAGAAAGTACTTGCTGCCAGGCAAGAGGGTAATTGCTTCCTGTAATTAAACAGGATCATATTGATATAATTATAGTTAAAATAAGGAGCAATGTGAAATAACAACCTGTGCATTGTGACTGATGACAGTTTCGTGAACCGCCATTGACAAAGCTAATGGTGGTGAGTACATGGTGAGTCATTTGCCAGGTTTACCAAAGAACAGTTCTGTTCAAATGTTTTATGCAAGAATTGATTTCGTTTATCACTATACAACATGCAAAGTTAAAGAGAAACATCTAAATCCAGTGATGTGACCACACATTGCTTCCAAAAGTCCACTTATATACATTTCTAAAGGCCAGGTAAGTTTGTCAGTGGTTGTAGATATCTTCACATTAATCCCAGGCAATAATGTTGAGGGTAGGTTTGTTGAACTAAACCAGGTGAAGGTAGGAACAAGATGCGTTTTTCTTTACATTTTTGTGATACAACAGCTTTTCGTGACACGCTCAAATTGTATATACATGTTTTGAACCATAATATATCTGTGGCTGTGAATATATTCTTCTCTCTTTGTGTGAATATGAGTGCTTTACAACAGACTCCATCTAGCTGCGAGGAGAGTGTGTGGGATCAGGCCTGTTGACACAGCCATAGGTGATGTCAAAAATGTCAGTGTAAATGTGACTGCTTTCTCTGTGCCATTTTCCCGGTAAAGGGTCATCACCACGGGCTGTGCTGACACGCCGGAAACTGCCCGAAGCACGGGGCACCGACACGACATTAAACTGCTGTTCGCCTCCACGCACACAAACACACGCACACAAACACTCGCACACAAACACACACAAGACGACTACTGCCTTTCATTCCCACTTCCAGATCAGTCAAGAGAAAACAAAAGGAGAGATGGTAGAGGCTAAAATGAAAGTGTAGAGCTCTGAATTCACCCTTTCATGTGGAGCACTTTTACTGTGTAACTATTGATTTTTCCCTCTCTTGCCTTTGTGTTGCTATTTTACTTTTTTTTTTTCCAAAGCTGACGATTGAAGACCAGAGTGGGTTCATATGGGAGCACTTGGAGACACAGGTCCTTCATTGAGAACCTATACCAGCGCACACCCATTATATAGAGATACAGAACTGCATAATGTCATACACTTCACAATAGTACTAAATGTATCTCAGTAATAGTATGTTATCCATCATGCCATTATTTATCTTCTGGTCCAATAAAAAATGTGTTAATGTAAAAGGAAATAAATGACCTTGGTATAGTACTGGTTGCTGGTCTGATGCTTTTTGTTTTGATTTAGGCACAAGTCTTGAATTATTGCCTCATACAGAAGTGTTACTATGTCAAAAAGCATACACAATCTTCCAGTTACGCCATCACAATACTCAACATAGTTCATCTAATATGGTGCAACCTTAATAGATCGACTCATTCCCACTTAACTCTCCCCCGTGTGATTGTTTTGTTGCCTGGCTGGCTTTTGACACCTTTGAATGGCTGGGCTGAAGTGTACAGAGCATGAGGAGGAAGAGAGCAACAGAAGCGGAGAGGAGAAAATGTACTGTGGATAGGGGGAAGGAGAGGCAGCCAGGACAAGGACTATAACAAAAGCTAAGAGCACTTAACAGCACAATGGCACCGAGGTCTCTCCAAAAGTCAGCTGATGATGTGCTGAAGGGCGTTCCAAAGTCCTTCAGACTAAACGCTGAACAAAGACGAAAGAGCTGTTCAATAAAGAGCTGCTATTTGTAAAGCAGAAAGTTAAGTCTAAATATACAAAAAGCTAAATATCGTATAATAGCGTTTGTATTACCTGATTACTGTTTAAGAAAAGCTTTTTGGTTGAGAAATGTGTTCATGTGACATGGGTGTGCTCTGAATCATCACAGTCACTTGAGATTAAGATGTGGATTTAGGAGCTAAATGCAGTGAAACATAATAGTCTCATATAATTATAAATCCTCCTCTTAGTTGTAAACCATCCCCTTTAATAACCTAAAATTAGCTAAACAAGTATAATTTTCCTACCAAACCCTACATCCCAGTTCTACTCCCATGGTTAGAGCGTAGGTGCCATAAGATTGCACCTTATTCCACTGTGTTGTAGAGTGACGGTCTGACGGACGGAGCCCCTGATAAACATGCATAATACACAAGGATTTTCCCACTCATGGTCACATATCAGCGTCAGCCAAACTGCAGCATGGAGTTAGATAATACAGGCACGCTAACCCTGCGGTGGAACAGGCTAATAATAGCGCATTAGCATCCACACAGGGTTTTTGGGATAACATAAGGTTTTAGTATCAAGGAATATGTGTTACTGAAGAGGTGGCTAAGAAAATGGGATTATTTATTATCTGAGCATGCCCACTCTTTTGAACTAGTCATTTTTAGTGATAATATATTGGGTAATGACAAACAGCTTCTCATTGTAGACTTCATTTTAACTTCCTGCTTCTTGTCATTGCGTCCTTGATATGCACAGGATGTGGTGTTTGGGGGGATTTGAAGTCCTATCGGCCTCCCCAGATAAGGCGTTGGGGCAAGAGAGGAGGAAGAGGAAATGAGTGGGTTTTACAGTGAACCTACTTCCTGTGCTGCGTAGGCCCATGTGGACACGGGTGATATGCCCCCCATGGACGCTTCAGCAATCTTAGCACACGGTCCCACCGTGCTACTTCCTGAAAGAACTGGCCCTCTCTCGGGGTGGCTTCCTGTAAAAGTATGCCCCCTCTGCCGCTGAAGGGAATCTAAATGGTACCAAAAAAGCCAAAGCTGCCCTTTTGCTACTGTTTATTCAGTGTATAAATGCAGCAGAAGTGTGAGTGTGTGTGTTTGACAGTGCCATTAGTGTCTTTACTCCAAAGGTTATCATTGGGGAAGATCTCAGCCCTCTGGTCCCCGCACATCTCTTTAAGTTTCATCGGCTCAGAGCGAAAAGGGACTATCAGGTTTCATCCTAATGTGAGTTTGTGTGTGGAGCACAAGTGGCATGCCTTGTGTTTCATCACACAAAGTAAACGCCCAAGCTGCCCTCCAGCCCACCCTGCTGCTCTGGTGTTTACCTACAGGTATTTGTTATCAGGTCGACCCCCTTTTCTCTTCTCCTAAACACTTAGAGCTGCTTTATCTCTCTGCTGAGTCCCTAAAGCAGGTATCCATGTCCAAAGGGGAGTGAATGAGGGAAGCATGCTTGGCCTAGGTCAGCCACAGGTCAAGCTTTGGCCACAAACAAAGAAAGAAAATCCACCAACAACTTCCTAAAACATGATTGTTACATTTAGATGTTTTCCATTCTAAATTCTGAATGTAACTTTTTACCTGCAGCATTTCAGACATTGTCAAATGGGACATCGTCTTCATGACCCTAGAGTTTTACATTAAAGACTTATTAAATTATGCAGAATCTAAGAAGCATTGACCCATATTCAATAATAATATATATGCTCAGAGGTGCAGGCTTTGACCAAAAATGGTGCTCGGTGCTGGTGTTTTCCTGGCATGAAATTGGCGTTGTGTGGGTGTTGTTGGGAACGCAGGCTGGTAAATTCTGCACTTCTTTTGTTCGAGAGAGGGGGGCTCCATGCATAATGGTCTTAGCCGGGGAGGTCTGGAACTGTGTCCATAAATTGAATTATTTCAATTTGAGGTAGGGAGCGTGAGGAAGAGAGAGGGAAAATAATGGCGAGCGTGCACTGCATTTACATGTGAACATATGCATGTGAGTTCAGAGACGGGGACACACTCTCTTATTCCTCTATGGGGCTCACATACAACTGGGAATATAAACCAGGAGATTACAGAAGAGGCCAAATGTTACCTTGCAGCTGGAAGCTATATTGGATAAAAAGGACCACTGGATGAGGCCACCATCGCTGTCTGGAAATCTCAATTTCATTTCTTTCAGCTTTTAACAAAACACAGTTCACAATATTTATATTTAATTATATTTAAAACAACTAAAAATATGAGTTTGTTGCCTAATGTGTTTAAAAGTTAAGGTGTAGCTGATGTCTGCCTGCGTGTGTGTGTTTGTGTGTGTTTGTGAGTGTGTGTGTGTGCGTGTGTGTATGTGTGTGTTTGTGTGTTGGGGTGGGGGTGAAATATTCCTGACACAATATAATCGGCAAGAGACCATATGGCAAACTGGCAGCAAGCTATTTATCCTTATCCTCTTTGGAGGCTAAAATTAGCACTTTGCTGTTTGTAGCTTTAAGCTGAACTCCAACCACTTTGATAAGGGCAATATAACTAATATAAAAACATACTAACTCTCTGATCTGTTAACACAAATAAAAAAAATCTTTCATCAATCAATAATTGTAAAACTTCTCACATAAACCTGTCCATTCTGACTGGCCAAAATATGTCATATCACTGGTATTAAATAATCCAGATTATGTGTCAGGGAAGCCAGGATTTCCTGAACACGGACCCCCTCGGCTAGCTTAAGAGCAAAGGAAGATGGGGCTAATCTCTTTATCAAAAGCTTAAATAAATGTTGTTGTTCTCCCTGAGAGTGGGTGTATGTGTGTGCGCTCAGGAGCCAAACAATGCTATTCTGCTAAACAAAGTGCTAATGCCCTGTGTCTATATGCACTCCTCACTATTCTCACTCTCACTCTCTCATTGTTTCCATGGCTTTTGTCTAAAGTTTTTTTTATGTCTTTCTCATTTCAATACATATACCTTTACATTTTTATTATAAGTGGTCAAATCTTAAAGGAGCCCTATCATGACTTCATGACTTCTGACCTTATGAGATTTTGAATCAGAAAACATAAAAAAGCTTAAAAAGGCATAATATGGGATATGGGTAGTATAGTCTGATTCAAGTTACACAGTGAAGGATGTGTATCAAACAGTCTAGAGTCTGATGCTACTTTTTGCTTAGTAGCTAAGTTTGTGTTTTCACTTGAATGAAAGCAAATACACTCTAAAACAACACATCAACATCTCATAAAGAACATGGATGCGTCATGTTTACACATTTAACTTGACATTCTCTCCTCCATGAAGCACAGTCAATCTTCACAAGGCAAAAAGAGTGTGTAAATAGTATCTTTTAGCAAACACCAGTAATTAGATATAGGCATTTGGCATTCACGCCAGTCGCTGATTAAAGAAGAGCGCTTCCTGTAAACAGACAGTGAGAATGTGTCTACATCATTAGTGTGCCACAATTATAACATAGCAGCTAAAGATACATCTCCCTCCCCCCGGTGCTCCCTTACTGGAACAAATCAACTTGAACTGCCTTTTTTCTGAATAAAAAGCATATGAATTCAACAACATACATTCAAACAACTATATCAATGTTAACTGCAAGCATGTTTTGACTTATTAAAACTGAATTTTTGCAGCATTTCACCATTGTGACAAAGCTCATTTCTAGTTCATCACCACAAACCTGATCTCAACATCATTGAGCCTGTCTGGGATTAGCATGAAGAGACAGAATGATGAGAGCAGGCTTCAACCACAAATGAAATGGTGGGAAGTACCTATGTGTCTTTATAACCTGCCTTAAACATTTGCACAGTACTGTATACAATGTAATCACATAAACTGCACATCACACCCCAAGTCAAACACTGGACAGATCTTATCACACCACTTAATGGTTGTTACTTTCGAACACTTTAGATGTTCAGTGAAGCCAATAAAAAAATGATTGGCAAAACAAGAAGCAGTTTCACGTGTGAAAGGTCTGCTGAGGAGGAAGTCCCTGTGTTTACTTCCAATGCTCTTTCTTCCACATGACCCAAGTTATAGGGTGACACCGGCCCTAATCCTAAAAGCAAACTTGCCCCTCACACTGAGAACACGATACAATTTCCTCTTTTTAGACAGGGGCAAACTCAGGCCATGCTGTGTTTGGTTACCATGTATTAAGCAATAAAGGGCCATCCTGGGCTATCATTTGGTCACTCCATTACTGCATTTGAGTTACTGAGTTGGACGACATCATAAAGATTAAACGTGATTGGATGTCGAGTAGCCAAACACGTCTTTTCCCAGGCAGATAACATTGTTTGAGATGCAGTAAACCCAGTTAAGTATGAATAAACATTGCTACTGGCAACAGGCAGAGAGTTAATTTCTCAAGTTTTCTTTTAAATAATTGACTGCGACGTTTGGTTATGCACCTTATAAAATAAAACATGCAATGCAATAACTATGTTGAGTATTGAGATAATGTGATGGCTTTATTTGGCTATGCTTTTTTGAAATATTAACTTAAACTAATATTAAACAGAAATAAAAGTAATTGTTTGTGTAAATCAAAACCAGAAAGCTGCAGGACAAAATCAGGACTAAGTCAGGACTTAAACTGGACCTAAAAAGATAAACTAAAAAAAATTTAATTTGGCTCTACCGATAATGTAATAATGAGCAATAATGTAATACCTGCCAATAATACAATTATTTCAGTAATTTTCAATGTAATAAAGCCAATATTGTAATAACCTGCCCATAATGTGATAATGTTTTTGAGCCAATAACGTAATAACAATTTGCCATTAATGTAATAATGTACTGCGTTATTGGCCTTGCATTAAATAATCCTTTGATAATGTTATAACTTATTGTGGCTCAACAACTTTATCACATTATGGGCAGGTGATTACATTATTGCCTTTATTATATTATCGGTTTCAACAGGCTCCAACACAGTTTTATTATTGGACTGGATTATTATTTTTAGTGTCACTTTCTGTCAGCTGTATGCACATAACCGTATTATGATACATTTAGTGCCAATTATTCCATATAGATATATTGTGCAGCCCTTGTTTATTCTTTATATGGCAACATACATTTCAAACCCCAGGCTCTTTTCTATTTAAAGCTTATAGCAGCAACTTAAAGAAGTCTAAAAAACTCATGTAGGATAAGTGCTTTATTTCATTGTCAGGGGATGTTCACATATAACTAGACATGAACCACTGTGATCAGTATCAAACTGCTCTTACAGCATTCACACTGGGTTTCTACCTCAGCCCCCTTGTTCTGACTCTCATTTCTCTGCTTGCCTCTTTTGAATCTTTCTATACTTCAATGTCTTCCACGCTCACAGGAATCAAAGGCAAAGAAACGTGTCTGCCAGCTACTGTAGTTACACACACACACACACACAGAATATAACGCAGGCTGCAGACTAATCTAGGCAGGCTCATAGCTTTTATCTAGCCACAGAGCCATACATTTAAACAGATTAGGGGAAAGCTGGACACCCATAAGACAATTACTGGACCTGGGATCTTCCTCCAGCATGTCTAGCCGACGTCTAGACAACCTGGAGTAACGTGCAAATGTTAAAGATCAGTTTGCATGAATAAATAAATCAATCCATGTGTGTTAGGTTTCAAAAAGCTTATAACCATTTTGAACATTCACTAGCCACAATATTTTTATACTTTTTTGTGTGTTTTTTAAGCTAAGGTGATAGTAGAAGAGAATCTCTTATTAATTGACCTTGCATTTGGCTAACAACCTTTATAATTGAAAAAATAGGTCAAAGCTTCATAACTATTTTTGGTGCTAAACAAGATAGTATAGAAAACCCCACCAACATCAAGGCATGTACTCAGTCATGCTCTCTTCCGGTCTGCTGGACAATGGGACCAATTAATGGGTGACTTTGAGGAGGCCACGTGAAGCCTAGTGATTGGATAAATGGACTGGCTGCTGATTGCTTGGCACCCCTGCCTCTGTCTCTGTTTGCCCGCCCCAGGCCTGGAAACTGGCCAATTAGGAGACGACAATCAGTATGTTTTTTTTTTCAATGGCTCGACCTTGTTTGGGGGCACATAGGTCACAACATAGATAAATAGTTGACAATATTGCAGCACAATCAATATGGGCTCGCAAACACTGGACTAAGTGAGGGAACGAATGGGCAGAATTATTATTATATATATATATATATATATATATATATATATATATATATATAGAGAGAGAGAGAGAGAGAGAGAGAGAGAGAGAGAGAGAGAGAGAGAGAGAGGGAGAGAGAGATGTTTGCAGGATCATTTAGGCCTGATGAATAGAGTTATACAATTATATTAGGATGTATGTGAAAGGCTGAGTATTGCAATAATCTTTAACAGCATCTGAGACCTTTAAGTTTAACTGAATATACATTTTTGCGAAGGTCAGACTAAACCAGATCTAAATTTGGGCTAAACTGAAGCTAAACCAGTACTAGACCAGATTTAAACAGGGCCAAATATATATTGTGCAGCCCTACAGCCAAAAGTTTTGGAGAAAAAAACATAACCCAGACACCTCAAATTCCCAGTCCAGTTCCCAGACACTAGAAATGTATGCAGACAGTAACATATAGCCTAACAGGGAGCTATTTGCCTTGGCCCCGCACACTGTACAAATGGTCTGGGTAATTGGTGATACATATCTAATATCGCCAGTCATCGCCTCACTCCCTGGATGTTTCTGACAAGCAGAGAGGGAAGCCCTGTAGCTTCAAAAAGCCCAGTCAAAACTGCACTCTCGCTTCCCCTGCTCCACTCCACTGCAGCTGCCCGATTCTGTGCCTGAATGTTATTCTATTTCCCTCGCACGCCAGGCCCTCGGAGCAGCCAAGGGGTGTCCTTACAAATTCACACAGGCAAAGAGCACTGCTTTATACTGGGAGAAAAAGAGGAGGCCCGGTCATGTCCGTAAGGGGACCCCCTCCATCGCACGCATATATGATCTGTTAGCTTTTCCTCTGCCCTTGGAGTATACTGTTCATAGAAAAAGCATGATCCAAGACTCAACAGCTACACACGGCTTGTCCAGAGGGCTTCTGTGTATAAAACAAAAAGGCCTGTTTGGTAGGAACTAGCTAGCAAACAGCTGGGCTAATAGAGTGGGACTAATTAAGTACAGGGTCAAAGCTTGTTCTATGTTTGCAGAAATCTCCCAGAGAAAGACAAAAGACAAAAATAAAAAAGACGTTGCTTTTCTTCTGTCTGCTCTAAAGGGAGAAGAGACACCCAGGAACGATTTTAATGACATATGTGAAGCAAATGCGATCCTCCCACCATTTTGACTGACTGCCAATGAGATTTAGAGTTCGAAAATATCATTGTGGTCTAAGCAAAGCACCTATTATGAAGAAGATGCCATACAAGGATCATTACCACATGTGAGAAATCACTCGCATTCTCTGTGAAACACTGACAGTACTGTTCATCATTATATAGGCCTTAGAGTAGAGGCATTCAAGTTCTATTTGAAAATGAGAGATCAAAAGTTTTTGTTTTTACTATCCACCTCTGGATTTAACCCATTCAGCATCCCTTCTTACAGGAAACAAGTCAATGAATGAGGATGTAAGGATAAAATGGGTAACTTCAGGTAGGAAGAAAAAAAAACTTTAAGTAAAGATGAATCAAAAAGTGAGGATGACGGGTAAAGACAAAACAAAGAAAGATAAACAAAGCCAGCCTTTTGGATGGAGTGGGAAGCATGACAGAGGAGCAGGAGGGGAGGGATGGGGGTAAAACAGTGAGAGTAGGAGGGAGAGCAGGGAACAGGGGAGACCAGAGGTAGGATGTAGGAAAGATGAAAGAGATGGAACGAGGGAAAAGAAAAGCTGACAGGAAAAAGAGCAAGTGCCAAACAGATATATAACCAGCTTACTGGGATTACAGAGTGACTGACACACAATTTACCCAAGCCAAAATGACGTGGCAGTGATCGCTCTTAACCCATATAAACCAGAAAGCAGTCCAGGATTGTTTTTATGTCACTAGTGTCTGTAGTCTATCCCAGCAACTATGGGCCTTAGATGTAATTCACTCAAATGAACAAATAGGGGTGAAAACAGAGACTGTATGTCCACTGAAAGACAAGCCATGCATTCATTATTGTCAATAGTTACAGTAAATAACTACTCAGCACGCTCCCCACTACTTATTTCTATTCAGAAATAAGATTGAAGTCATCTTTTTTTTAATCTACACTTTATTGAATAACAACTTGATGTTTACCACCAAACCTCCATGTAACATTAACATGCAGTACGAACAGCATACAAACTAACTCCAGAAACAATCAGAGAAAGTTATGAGCAATGGGATGATCGCAATGAAAGACAGAAGAAAGAGGTGGTCCCAATGTAAGGGAGGACCTATTATTGGAAATATGTGAAAAATGAAGTGTCAGTTTGGTCAATACAGGTCAAAGGTCACACAAGCAGGAGCCAAAACTCAGCACAGAGCACGCTCATTAGTGCGACCAATCAGATGGTGCCTGGCTGCCCCTAGACCATTACTCATCAGAGGTAGAGGCGTAGGCACACACAATATATGGCTTTGTGCTTTGCTATCCTACTATATGTGATCCCAAAATATTTCATCAGCATTGGCTTTTTCATATGCATACATTCAGTCAGTGCATGGTTCTCAAGCTATATACAAAACCACAGAAAATAATTTAAGAAAACTAAACTGTAAATTAGAACTACACCAGGACTAAATCAGGGCTGAACCAGGACTACATCAGGACTAAACTGTGTCTAAATAGGGACTACACCAGGACTAAATCAGGGCTGAACCAGGACTACTTCAGGACTAAACTGTGTCTAAATAGGGACTAAACCAGTTATAAACTATAGCTAAACCAATCTAGCAGGAGTAAACCAGGTCTAAACTAGGACCACCAGTATTAAGAGTGTGCCACAATTTGAAAATCACAGTTTTTGGTCATTTTTAATAGATTGAGAACACAAAAATGCTTGGGACAAAGGTGTATTGGGAAGCTTTATAAACGACCAGTCATTCAAGTGGAAGACACCAAACCAAGCTCTGGCTCCCGGCACAGACACCCTGCAAACTGCTCGTCTTCACAGCCCCTTCAATAATAAATGAAGTAGCCTTTTTGCTTACAGTTTGTTGCAACACTCTTCTACCAACAACAGCCCGCCTTCCCCCTCACGCACACAAGGTTAAAGATTGACAGCATTCACGATCTACCCATTGTTGTGGTATTTTATTTTAATATTAACTATTCACAAACTATTTAACCCAGATGCCACATCAGAAAATATTTCCCTTTCCAAGTAATATTGTAGAAGACTGAACTGTGCAAACATCAGGACTAAACCAGCACTAAATAAACCAGGACTAAACTATGTAAATTAGGGTTACAACAGGACTACACCAAATCTAAACTAGGTCTAAATCAGGATTAAACCAGGTCTAACAAACACTGGAGTAAATCATGTCAAGTCTGAACTAAGACTGAACCAGGACAAAACTAGACCTCTAGAAGAAGCAGCCATAAAGCTTTCTATATCATGAAAAAATACAACATATCAGTGATTCTATCAATTATTTTTCTTTTGGTCATTGGTGGCTGGAGCCCATCTCAGCAGCTTTGGGCCTAAGGCGGTGACCAATAGCTGTCTTCAACACTATACACATAAATCTAGTCCTCTCTGTGATCTTTAATAAGAAAAAAAAAGCCAGTGCCTTACCCTGTTCACTACTGTTGTCCCCACTGTGAGATGTGTGCCCGCCGCTGGAGGGTCCTGGCGTGCCCCCGGAGCGCGTGGATGCTGTGTCGTCATGGTCTCTGTTCCAAGATGTCTGGAAGAGAAAAACAAAACCAGGTTAGCCAGTTCGTATGAGATAATTTATACAGTGAATTAAATGTGTTTGTAAATGTTATACATGTGTGCATGTTTTATTTGGGTCTCAGAACAATAAAGCATGCATCTATATATACACAAACATACAACATCATTTGCACGCATTCGGCTGACAGTGGGAGAGAGAGGCCCATGAATTGTTGAGGAAAGGCGAGTGTTTTGTCTTAGTTCCCAGATTTCCGAGGCTGCCTCCATTTGGCTCAAACTGCTAGCAGATGAAAACACAAAATAGTTACAAGTTCAGATAGCCCGCAAGACCAGAGACTGATGTCATCCCAATGCAGTCACTACAAGAAGCAGGGGAAATACGTTGTTATGGATTTTTCGGTTCTGTTGCTGTCCAAAATGGTAACAGAGAAGGTAGTTATGACTAATGCATTGATTTGTATTTAATATTTAGAACTGAAGAGGCAACAGTCAACCTCAACATAATGCACAAGAGGAGCACAACTCAAATTTCAGATAGATGAAATGACAATTTACAACATGTTGGTGAATAGTTCAAAGTGGTTCAAAAGTTAAAAATGATTAAAAAAAATACAAATATACATATAAATGACTCTTAATGTATAGATTATGATTTTTCTTATATACAATTTCAACTGTATATACACACACACCCCTCCGATTATAAAAAATAAATATCCTCCTAAATATAGGCCAGATTTTACCTTGTGTCCATCTGCCTCTGCTAGAAGATATTAACATGGTTTTTAAAAAAAGATGCTTTAGTATAGAAGGCAGCAGAATCTAAGCTGTTATCTAGAGCAGCTATAGCTAGTATCACAGACGTACAGCCAACAAACAAAACAGAACAACACTCCCTCCTGTGACACCTGTGTTTGAGCCTGTCTCTGCTTCAGCAAATCAAATGAAGAGCATATCAAGGGCAATGTGGCATCTCCTCCATCACACTTTTAGGCCTGATGTGATGAAGTGAAGGATAGAAAGCCAGCGATCCACGAAGAAGGTTTTGGAGTCTAGTTAAACCAAATGTAGATCAAATAAAAATCACAAAAAATAGACAGGTCAGCAGTTCAAGGTTTATTTGAAGTCTTTTTTTAACGGCTGTAAAATGTAAAATTCTTTGCTTACGGAGAATGATTTGTTTACCAAATTATGCTTTAAAGCTTTACACAAACAAACCATGACAGAGATAGAAACTAAGAGGACAATTTTATTTTTCACTTATTATACAGACTGTCCATCCAGTGGAGATCATAAGTGAGGTAATCCAGACCACATGCTCAGCCCTCAAACAGTTAACACCAGCTCTGCCAGTTCTTTTAAAAAATGAACAGAACTTGTTTATTCAGAGCCCTGCAAAAAGAATAGCTGCATGTCTAGTATGAAAAAAAGCCCTAGCTTAGAAGGGGTACAATACGTATATTATTTCATTTTGTTTTAATTCTGCAACAAATCTAACTTAAAAATATCATTAGAAAGTGGTGAGAGAAAACTCCTGCATTAGCTGTAATTGAACAAAAGAGCTCTTTGCCTGCTGGGAGGGGAGAGCTGAGGCCCCATGGGAAAGGAGGCGGAGCTCAGACAGGGCCCAGTGGCATCTCCGTGGGGAGGGGGGAGTTTATTTATAATCACAGGCCGCCTTTGGACCAAACAAGCCCCGCACTGATCTAACATGCAATTAATACACACACACAGGGCTGGGATCACACAACCTGGCATACCAGTACAGGCCATACAC
>JAVQKC010146076.1:0-14430 GCA_036025475.1 Philypnodon macrostomus | reverse complement strand
CACTCACACACACACACAATAGTCTAGCATACGTCCAGGTAAGGGGTCCCAAGCACACCTGAGTATGGAGTCATAATGGGCTATGGAAGCAGTGAGAGTGTACTTCAGGGGTCTTGTCTGGCTTTGATCTGTGGTATGTACTGAATGTAAGGGTCAGTGATAATAGACCCAGGACTGGCAGGGGCTGAAGACACATGAAGGCAGCAGGAGGGAGGGGGGCAGCCCAAGACCCCATCAACCCACCATTTAGACCCAGAGGGGAATAGTGGACATAGTTTTAATAGACTCTTAAAACACTTGACTGGTTGGATGCCAATTAGTGAAGTGAACTTACATGTTAAAGGAATATTTGGGATTCCCCCCCAAAGTGGTTACGTATGGGATACTTGTGGATACATTGAGGATTCTCTATCATAGAGCTCATCAGTGGACAAAAAGATCAAAAAGTCTACAAATATTATTTTTAACCAAAGCCACTTTTTGTGCCAATTCCAAGCCTGGATAAATGTAGAGCGATCTGGGAATTAAAATATACATATATATAAATATGTACCATTGCAGGATAAGCCCAAAGATGATGCAGCTATAAGGGGTCAGTAAAGGAAGGCATGCATGTATGAGGAGGGTGTGGCTCTGTGGTTAGAGCATTTACCCCTGAACTAATACTACTTGATAATCTAGCTCTGTGCTGACCTAATGCTAACAAGGCAACCCATATATTCCTACCTCGTCATTGGCGTATACCTCAATAGTTTTACAAAAGCATTATCAATCGTCAGCCAACTTCAATATAAAGGTTACTGCTGTAAATGAGTGGTAAACAACATATTTCTCGCAGTAAGGTATGAACATATCCTAACTCCCTTTCATTTTTGAAGAGGTGACATGAGGCAAGAGTTTGACATTTTAATAGTTTTATGATTGAAGCTGTGTCAAAATACAGATTGTGACCAAATTACTACCTCAAAAAACATGAATTTGGTGTTCTGTTCCTCCCAAGATTTGACTTGTTTTTCCCAGTTGACCCTGCCAATGAAAAGTCTTACCTGTCTACCTAACATCTCTGGTTTCACCTAACTCCAGTCTTGTAGTTATCTCGACACCATTCACTCACAACATTCGTCTGCTGCTGGAACCGTCTGCCACACCCCAAAGGTCAGAGGTCCCGGGGTTAACTGTCTCCAAACCAAATATGACCCCACAGAGAGTCTCTAAGCCTATTATCTCCACTGGGACGGGTGTAAAATAAATAACTTACTCATGCTATGTAAGGGAGGGTAATTACATTTTTAAAGATGGCTCATGAAACACAGTCATGGGATATAATTTGGTGAGTAAATCCAAATTGACCCATTTTGGGAAAACTCAATTTGTTATTTATGTGGTTCAAATGACCTAGTTTTTAAGTGATAGTTTGAAGAGCAATCACAGTCAAAATGGCCAACAAAATAGTCTAGTTCTGGGTACATGGTGGCACCGTGAAAAGCGCTCCTGCCTCAAGAGCTTAGAGTTTATGTGTTTTCCCTGGGTTCTTTCAAGCTTCCATGTGTCTTGAATGAAGTCTGTGAATGAAGACATCTGTCAGTGTGTGTCTCTGTGTCAGCCCTGAAACTAACTGGCCTTTATCCAGGGTGTATCCCACCTAGAGCCCATAGTTGCTGGGATGGACCAACAATTCATGTAAGTACAATTCATGTTTGTCAAGTGGTTCATTTTCGAAGGTCACTCAAGCACAGTTTACAAATGTGCCCTCATCCTCCTCTGGGCCTTATAGACGTGGCTTTAGATAGAATTTGCCTCTGTATCTGCATCTCCCACTCCATTATCTGCCTCCTCCTGCGTCCTGTGTTTGGTTTAAAGGGGCATAAATCTGCTCTGCGGCCTTTGTGAAGTGATTTAGGAGACTCGGGGTCGTCTTTGCAACGGAGCCGTCGCCTGTCTGAAGAAAAGGTGTAGCCAACAACTAAACCAGTGAGTAAGATAAGACCAAACTGAAATCAAAAGCAAATTTAAGCAAAAGCACAAAAGGCGACTGAACAAAAAACATGGAAAAACTCAAAAAGTGGTAAATCTAATCTATGCACCGGCACTAATCCTTGAATTGAAGGGTTTAAGTGTGTAAAGGGGAGATTCCGTTTGAGTGGAGCCAAAGAAATGACTGGATTTTGAGTAGCTTTTTTCAGTTGTTCTGTAAACCTTTTAAGAGAGTGGAATTATGCATTCATTTCAGAATGATTGGTGTTTTTGGTGTGGATGTGGGTCGCCCTCTAGATCCAGAATTTTTACAGTAAAGAGCCGTGGTGACATACGCCTATTGTCTTGGCCTATATAGTAACTGTCCACTCGTTTTGGCTCCACAAACTATATGATAAACACATGTTATTGCTGTTCAGGAAATGGTGCTTAATGGGCAAAAAGTGTAGCTGCATGTCATGGGAAAAGAGCCATGTTGCATCTATTTGTGCCATATTTGTGCAATTGTGATGAAAAACTGCATACTGGTGACAGAACTACTTTATAAATCAATTCATTTTTTGCTGTAAATTTGTATTCTTTATCTAAGTGGCATAAGTGCAGGTTGCTCGGTCCACTTACTGCCTAATGCGTACATAAACATTTGAGCGGCTGTTGGGGTAAAATACTCTTTGGCTAGTTAGCTTCTGGTAAATACAGATAAGACTTGATTTAAAATGTGGATTTGAAATAATAGCCTGTTGGTGTTTGCTGATGCATTAAGTCAAATGGGTGAAAACTATGAAAGCATTTAAGCTAGTTTTGTCCTTCTGGGGACAGGGGGTCCCGAGGCTTTCTTGCCATTATTTTGGGGGTCCCAGTCTGAAAAGTTTGGTAACCACTGTTGTAAAGATAAATAAAATGGAGACATAACAGACTGTCCCAGACTTTTTTGGGTTGGGTCAAGACCAAGATCAGTGTGTGGTGATTAATGAGAAGTGTTAAGGGAACAGGTCAGCAGGGGTTATCTGAGTCATGTTCTGTTGCATTTGAGGACATCGGGCATAAAAGTGACAGATAAATCAGTTGTGATCTTGAAATAAAATGTCTTACACCAAGACTGTATTTGGTTAATGTATACTTTATTGTCCCTGTAGGAAAATGTGTTCTCTGCATTTGACCCATCCTTAAATGTCACTAGGGCAACCTGTAAGGAGTACTGGGCAGTCGCTGTGCAGTCCCCGGATATCAGATGTTCCCATAGCTAACTGGCTGTAGGTTTTGGCTCAGTGAACACCTGTCATCCTTCACAAGCAATATAACAAATTTGCCGGCAATAAAATACATTTATATTAGGGGGGCAGTAGTTAATTCCCCCGCCTGGTGCAAAAGGTCAGAGTTCAGTTACCCCCTGGCATGCCCAAAACTCCATTCACAGTATGCAGCCGGTTGCACCAGGAAGGGAATCCACTGTAAAAATAAACAATTGTTCCTAAAGTTTAGACATGTTTCATCCAGGTTTTGTCTCGGTTTAGTCTTGCATTTGGTTGTTTGGTTCTACATTTTGCCCTGGTCATTCAGTCTTATAACCTGATAAACCCACACAACTCACTCGGTGAAAGATCAAAATGAATGGGCTTCACAAGTGCTTTTTTGTTTTCCAAACTTCTCTTGTGAACTTGAGAAAACGTGTGTGATCCCCAAGACACTCTCCACACAATAAATCCATACAAATCTACACTCAATACAAAACATCTATTCTTACACTACTACAATGAACCACAGTGGATCACATTACAAGAAAGCCAGACGCTAATCCCAGCAGTCTGCTGTCGGTTTATTCTGTTGTGTTGTTGTGTTTACCAGATGTCAGGCGAACGCCACCCTTGTTTGTGTGTCTTGGTGGTGGACCATTTTGACCAATGTCTATCCCAAAAATATGCACAATTGGCAGCAAAAGTTTAGTGTCTTCTTTGGAAAGCGATGGGAATTCAGGGCAAGATAGACTCAGGAGGCCCTGTCGGTTCATTTTCAGTTCACTGCAATGATAAACCATGGCTTGGAATTTTATAATACCATTGTAGTGTGTTTTATACAGATTTCATATGACAAAAGGTTTAGTTATCCTTTTTCAAATCTAGAAACAACAAATACATCAGAATCATATAATATGCCATAATCCAGATTACTTCACTTGTATAGGCCTGTTACATATCAGTAGTATCTTTGTCATGCTAAAGAGGCTTGGGTATGTTCTCAAGCACTTCAGAAACGGGTTTATGAGATAACTGAGGGACAGTGGTGGTCAAAAGGTGAACATTTAGCAGAAAGTTAGGTGTCAGGTAATGGGTAGAATTTTGTAAGGAGGCCAAGGAATGCTGGGAATGCTTGTCATGTGGTCCATTTGGGAGGGTAGGGTCAGCTCAGGTCTGGGGTCAGCCGAGCAGGTCCCCTATGGCTTTAGAAACACAAATATTAATAGATATGAGACTGTTTTGGGTCATTATTGCTAAAATAATGGGAGGCAGTGCAACATGTTTTATGAGACCTTGTGTTATATACATTGCAGATACATTTATTGAAGATGATATGTCTGTGTAAGCATAAAGAAGATATACACTCACTTAAGTTACCCCAGGTTAGTTATAGTGTCAAGGTTTGGCATTTTGTGCATTTAGAGATGGTTGTCTGCAAACTTTTCTATCATCCTGAATGAGTGTAGACATTCTTTCTGACCTTCTCCGACATTTTGGCCCTCAGAACTGGCACTCACTGGATCTTTGCTTTTTATGGGACCATTCTCTTTAAACTGATATCCCAGTAGATCAACTGATCAACTGAAATACTCCATGCCATGTTCAACCTTTGGGAAATGAATTAGGGACCAAATGTATTGAGTGCAGTTGTGCTTTACTCCTAGCAAGCATAAAGAACAAACAATGTTCAATATCAAACTTTAGGGATCGCCTTGACTTCTGATGACTTCAAAACAGTTTGCTCAGTCCAATCCTCCCCAAATGATTACACTGGACCTGACCAGCACCTCACCTCCTCCACTAACCCCTCTTTCTCACAGTTTTGTCATTTTCATTTTCATTATTAGATTTCTGTCTCATCTGTGGTTTTGTGTTTCAGGGCTGTCCTGCACTATAACATTTGACTAGTGAACCATACTTTGAAAAATCTAGGAAGTATTGCTTTAAAAATACATACATTCACATTACAGTAGTTTTGGATGATAAACTACCTGGAGGGTGAAATTTGCCTCCTGTTAATGAATGTAAGTCATTGGTCATTTGCCAGAGGAGCCATTGCCCATAGAGGCTGGGATTTGTGATGGGCTCACAACAAGTCATCTATTTACTGTCAACAAAGTTCTCAAATTAATTCTGAACCTAACTTAACTTTGTAGTCTGAGTTCACAGTATCCACTCCTAAAGTTAGTAAAGTACATTTTATAGTATAAATGAGTTGGGACTGCTGAGAACGGAGCCTGTCTTGTTCATTGGTTAGATTAGCAGCTCTGTGGGGAGGCTCTAGTTGCCTTTCTCCTGTCCCAGGACATAACAAAAGCACGGGTCGGCCTGCTATTGTAGGGCTGTCACTCACAAGTTGTCCTCTGCCAGAACAAAACCTAATGTGTTGTGGATAGAGTTGTAGTGATAAGGTCCTTGGAGTCAGGCTGGCTCATGTTCAACTCTCTTTGTAATAAGTGACTGTAGCGTTCGCTCAAGAGCCAGTACTTTCACCTGTCTGTCCAACTGCTGCTTTGTTTAGCGCTGATTGTTATCTCGATTAATTAGCAAAGTCAAATAACGAGGATAAGTAGTTTCTATGTCTAACTTTCCCCAACATTAAGTACAGAAGTAGACAGTCAAATAATGCTAAATGCTAAATACATGTTGTTCGAAATTGGTTGAATCTTTGCTCAAGTACATACTGCCGTTGTTGTCCTTGACCAAGACACTTCATTCCCTTTGTCGTGGGGATGTATGTTTGGTGGTGGTTGAAAAGGCTGTATTGGTGTGGTATGACTGCCACGTCTCCATCAGTCTGTCTCAGGGCAACTGTGGCCCCAGAGGTACCTTACCACTAGCTGATGACTGTGAAGTGAAATCGTGAACAACACAATTTCCACTTAGAATAGAAGCATCAAGAAGGTTTGAGATCAGGCAGTATACTAAATATCTGCTCTGGTTATTACACAAATGGAGACCCAAAAGCTAGTCATTTTCAGTTTCATGGAATGGTTTGGTAACAACAAATAGCAGTAAGCTCTTTTTCATTATGTAAACTAAACTAATTGTCAGTTGTCTTAGTATCTAACTCAGAAAATCTATTTCATGAAACCTAACTATTCTTTTCAAATGTGAAACTAATCAATCAATGTTAGTGAATTGGCTTATCTCTGTGTGTCCTGATCCATCACTAACTACAGCTATATCTGTCTCTCCTCTTCCTTCCCCAGTCTCTGCAGAAGAATGGGCAGATCTCCAGCATGAGCAGCCTGAATGGACACTCGGAGGACACCACGCTGGCAGAAGGTGTGTGTGTTCGTGTTTGTTTGACCTGACGTGTGTCTGTAGCTGCAGTTGTGTGGTCTGCGGGGATGTATTTGTGTGTGTTTGTGTCTGGGGATTTGGTAATGTTGCTTCAGCAGTGGCACAGGGTAAGGTTGCTTGAATAGCTCTGTCTGCAGATGTTTTATATCCATGCTAGTCCTTATATCAACAGATACAATAGTGTTTTATTTATTTGTCTCATAACCACATACGTATAACCACTGTCTATTACTGACCATTTTGAATTTAAAAACAATGAATCTGCTTTCACTTAGCACTCAGAAACGCTTGAGTATCCATTATTCATTCACACCACAGTCCTACACTGGTGGTGGTAAGCTACTTCTGTAACCACAGGCACCTTGGGGCAGACTGATGGGTATGTGGCAGCCATACCGACCACCACCAAACACACAATCACGCTCACATTCATGCATAGGTGTGTGTCTCTTGCCCAGGGACATAACAGCAGTCTAAACCATTTGGGGACTGAACCAAGATCTTTGCGGCTGTGCAAGCGTCATTATATTCATCCATATTTGAGTAGCCTGCCTGACAGTTGGAAAAATGCCGAACATGTGAGTCTTATTATCATACCATATTGTCATTATTTCTGTAACAACATGCACATAGACAATATCTTATTTTATTGACGTCTCCCTTGGTCTGAGAGGCCTGCAGGGTGTGTGTGTGTGTGTGTGTGTGTGTGTGTGTGTGTGTGTGTGTGTGTGTGTGTGTGTGTGTGTGTGTGTATACCCTCCCTAAATATTTAGCAGGCCATGACCCGGGCCCTGCTCAAAGCAACCTGCACACTTCTTAGTATGCAATGGCCCAAGGGAGAGAGTAACCTTATACCACTTAAAACAACCAGATATGTCACATACCACTCTGTCAAATACTCCATTTAATAAGGGTTTAATGAAGTGAATCTGTCTGTTTATAAAGTAACTCGAAACCAGCTTCAGCAAAGATATGGGGCAGAAGATGATGTGGCATGTGGACTACGCTAGCACACTGGCCATTTATTAGCTAGACTATGTACCTAATAAAGTGGCTTCTGCTGCTGTATCAGCTTCATGTTTTGTCATGGTCTGCTGCTGGCCTTGTGTAGTGTCTAAGCTAATGTTATTTTTCTATTATCTCTAACCAGTCTTTGGTGACAGCTTTTGTCCACAGAACTTCCACTCTTAACACTAGGCAAGGCTGTCTGTAAAAATCCTTAAAATAAATAATTCCTGAAATCTCCAACAGTGCACCAACAACAATAATCTAAATTATCTTTATTTGAACTTGAGCAGGTTTGTCTTGAGCATATGTGCGTAAGCGTGACTAAATCCATTGGCTTCAAGGTTTGTGATATCACAAGCATGTAAATAGGTCTATCTAATGAGGTGGTCAGTGAAAATGATTGTTTGGGCAGTAGATTCAAGAAGCTTATCAGACTTGAAAACTTTGAATGGAAGGACAAGATGCACCCAAACTGTTATTGTGAAACACCTTCAAGGCTGCACTGTGGGAGTGAAACTGCTGGGTGAGGCAGAAGATAGACAGGCTGTACACATCTTGGGTTTTCCCTATACCTCAAGAAGATAATGTTTGCAATGTATTGTGGGAATCAGCTTTGTAACCTAAGAGCAGTTGCAAAAGAGACACCTAATATTCAAAATGTTCACTTTGACTTCAAGCTGTAATTGAAATGTAAACAACAGCCAGTATAAGACATTTAAGGACATGGGAAATCAAGTCGGAATGAAAGCAAATACAGTGTCACACGTCATATCCCATAATATGTTTAATTAAATATCTAAAAGTATTTATTTATAATTTAATGAGAACTCAATATTATCTTTAGTGCGCTGCTCATTTTTTGGCAGTCTGGTGAATAGAAACACTGAATTGAGAAGTTCACTTAATGTAATTGGTTTTTGGAGTAAAGTGGTCACATCTTGTTCATTAGATGATTCCTGAATTGGTAAGACAGTTAGATAATCAAGTTTTATGTTTAAGTTTAGAAGTTTAAAAAATAGCTAATATTATTGCATTGATTTAGTCTTGAGCTTAAACAGTAATTATTTGATTGAATGAAAAATAAAACGTAGTTCAACTCTCTCCAGGGCAGTCAGAAAGCACTGTAGAGTGAAATACTGCCGAATCACCTAAATATTCTACAAAAAAACCCATAAATAAATATTACATACAACCTGAAAAGAGCAGGAAAATGTATTTTAGCTTGAGGTGCTTCAGGAAGTATGTGTCTATTGTGGGTTCGTGCAAGATTGTGGTGTGGGCCAAAACGTCACATATTGACTAAATGTGTCCCTCCTACAGAAGAGGTGCAGACCAGTATGTGTGCAATTATAAAAGTAATTTTCAGTATGCTCAACAAAGTCTGCATCATTTTATTTACATGAGCTAATAACATTGTGTAAAACCTTTTTGATTCCAACTAATAACTAACTGGGTGCTGATGTGACTACCACTGCAGTGTTCAGTGATGGTATGGTCCAACTTATGCTCTTACAAATCAATACCAGCTCCATGCATTTGACTAAAAGGTTTCCTGAACGCACATAAGGACTCCACTCATTGTTTATATCTCACTTTATGATCGATATACATAGAAAGAATGCACATACTTTAAAAGACAAGACCTTTACCAGTGGAGTTATACTGTACACATATGGAGCAGGTCCCATGTGCGTCACATATTATTAAAAGTGATTCACCCGTGTCTATGCTGCGTGTGTGTTTTTATCTCATTTTGTTAGCAGGTGTTACTTTTTATTAGGGGAATGTGTGTATTGTGAGTCCCGTCTTATATGGGACTGTGCCGCTGCCAAAACATTCATCATTTCTGTAGTTGGGACCTCTCCTTTGACTCAGGCTGTGTGCTCTGGGCCAGAGAGTCTCACTTCTTACAGCTGTTCTAACAAAGACCAGACGTGGTTGTCCCTTTCCCATCGGGATAGCACCAGATTCTGCTTGCATTCCTTCTGACCATAATTACACTGAGTGTTTCCTATTAACATTTCTAAAAGTTCTGCTGGAGGGGTCTACTACATGCGAGGAGCAGAGGCCCTAAAGGCTGTGTTGAAGCCAAAGGCCCTCAGTCCAAACCCATCCATCAGTGTCCAGTCAGTAATTGAGTTACAGTCACAGAGCTGCATGTTTTATTCACTAATCTGTTGTGAAACTCGTGATTTAGGGAGGTATACTAGAAGAGTGTATGAAAGAGGCACTCATCTACAGTAACTGTTAGTAATGGCACAGGCAACAACATAAACCATCCCAAAAGTATTAAGCGTATAGACCAAAAAGAGACATTCCAATGAAAAGAACCATTTAGAAGTGACAGAAAGTCTTTGTCTCTGTGTGTGCTGCACTGAGATTCTCTATAGTTTTATAAACAGGCTTTAAGATGTTGCTACTGGAGATCCCTTAAGAAAGAACCCTTCCATGTATTAAAATCATACAGAAGTAAATGTTTAGGCTTTTACAGACTTTGCAAAGTACAACTATAACATACTGAGTTATAGTATATATTTATAGTTAGATAGTTAGAGTTAGAGTTTCAAAAGCACCTGATCTGTCTCATAAACAGCCCCGTTGATATCACAAATGTAAATCTCTGGGAAAGTGGCTGTTGTCCCAGTTTTGTGCACAGGCATGCCACACTCACTGCTGCACCTGCTGAAGGAGTGTTTAATGATGCTCCATTTGCTGCCAAACACGCATCTGTTGCCAAGGAGCAGTCATGAAACATCACATTTGAATTAGATTTTCTTGTTTACAAATTGAGCTTATCCAAATGTTGTACAACATGGGTCTAATTATTTTTCAGACAAAAGGAAAACTATTATTATTGGTCTAAAAAATGTACACAGTACTTGTTTGTGAAATGATCATAGTTTGGGACCCCCCAGGACCACTCCTCAGTCATCTTTCCCGGCATCAGGGGGAACCTAATCTCCCCCTCGGCCCCGGCCCTCCCCCGACACCAGGGGGACAGAGAGAAGTAATGTGGTCGCCCCTCCTCCACAGGACCCCAATTGTATAATGACTCCTACTAACATCGATCTATTACAATGCATGTTTGAAATTTAACCAGCAATTAATAGTGTCAACATACTGTAGCTGCCTCAGGGCTTCAGTCTGAGTAGGGTTTTAAAGGGCCATATTATACAGTGTTTTCAGCTCCAGAGAAGATGAGTGCATCAGCGAAATAAATAGAATTACTCAAAAATGTCATATTGAAAAGTATGTAAAAAGCTCAGACAAATTGGCATAATACAGCCTTGTTAAATCCCCGACAGTTGTGTCCAGAAAACTCAAAACAAGTCAAATTGTTTTGGAATGTTGTTAACGTACTCCTCTTTGGCTGTCTCCAAAGAAATTAGATTGAAACAATGTTGAGATGAAATAGCTTGTAAGATGAGCAGCTTTGTGGATCAGGGCCAAGATCTAATGTTAAGCAGAACTTTTGGAAAAACACTGAGGTAAGAAAAATCACTGCCAAAAAGAACGTGAAGGATATGGACAATTGTGTGCATTTTCTGGTTTGTTTAACTCAAGTTAAAAACACCAGAGTATGGAGTCTATACCCCAGACTACAGTGGGTACTTACATTTACTTGAGTAACCCAGTGACCAACTCAACAAGGTAGTGTCTTTTTTTATGTTTTAGTAAATTTTCTCTTTCTTACTTTTTAACTGTATTATGTATTATTTATTATGTATTTGTATATATTACAGTAAGACTAAAATAAATGGAGTTTTTCTTACTCTGTTATTATTTTGAGAAAACACTTGGGTACAGATTTGAGCTACTCTTACCACCTCTACGTAAAACCAGTCTAAGCTTGCTTTAAACAAACGTCAAAGATTTAATTCTTGACAAGCATCTAAACCCCTCAAATATACCTCTTTATCCCCACTCTCAAAATTCAAATGTGAATCGTTTCCAGTCAGTTGTTTGAGCCCGGGACAGTCTTCTTAGATCTCACACTTCCCATCTCGTCCCAGTGCAGCCTATATCCACTGTAGACAAGATGATGCATCAACTGGAATGCCAAATTGTGCCTTAAATATTTCAGGAAAGCCAAGTTTAACCGATGGCAGGTCACAAATGCACTTTACTGTACATGGTGGCTGACAAAATAAGGCCAGTATTTATTTCACGTTACTGTGCAAATGAGTGTTTCCTCATGCTAGACAGACTTGGAGGAGTTGAGATCAGAATGGTTAACTAGAAGCCGAGGCAATGCATTTACATTCTGTGAAAATGGTAAAAAAGTAAAGTAAATCCTGGATCCAGAAGGTGATTGCGCAATATCTGTATATTCTTCATTGTTCACAATATAGTCACAAAACATTCAAAAGAAACACGTCACAACTTTTATCGGAAAAGCTGTGTAAAAAAACAAACACTAAACATACTGTGGCTCGAGGAAATTTGACAAGGAAAGGAAGAGGAAGCAATGATGTCAACACAGGACTGAACTTCCTGTCTAACATTCTTAGCCCACAAACTCTAACTTTAAGTGGGTCTCAGATGGGACAGTTGAAGTACCACGATATGGGACCGTTTCAAGAGCCTCTGTTGAATAAAAACTCTGCTCTTGCCCAAATTTACATACACTCTTTCATTTTATCTTCCTCCAATTATCCTGACATGGTCCAATCTAGTTAGTTTTTGGAAATCTTTTTGCAACGGGAGACTTCAATTCCCCTGTCCGATGATGTCATCCTAATTTATACAGAGCTACACAAAAAAGGACCCTACACCCCGACCCACACCCATTCCTGCATTCACTCAAGACCCCTCCTTAAACATTCCTGAGCGCCGTCACGTTTTCACATTCATCAGATATAGGCAGTGCGTCAGTACTCCCGTCAAACTGCATGTTACTTCCGAGGTTTTGTCTCGTACTTTTGTGTTTATTTAGACTAGTAGGTATGTGATGCGCAATAAGAATTGTATTTAAAGTTGTGAGATTGGCTGCATGTCTGTGTACTGGGCAGGTATTGAACTTGAGCCTGCCATTAACACCTTCTACAATTGTCAATATGTTTTATAATATTTTTAGAAAAGGTCAATAATCAAAGATATATATTTCATTGTTAATGTAGTTCAATATTTTGTAACATTGCAAGATATGTCCTAATATCTGGCTAAAGTCTAGCCACAAGGGATCAGGAACAAATAAGTACTGACTCAATTGTTACAGCATTTACCCCTGAACTAAAATACCCCCCAGCTGAAGTCCAGGTCTGGACACTATATCTTTACCATTGCAAGATACTATATAGCAGGAGTGGGCAAACCGCGGCCTGGGGGCTACATGCGGCCCTTTGAGCTTTTTAATCCGGCCCGCCAAGCATTTTCTCATATTTTTTATATTATAAAATTTTGCCAGTTTATGACTCACGTTGTTAGAACCAGCAGTAACCAGTTAAATCCACATATGTTTTCACTGAGGTCGATCGAAGGCTGTATGTCTCATTTGTCAAGAAATGGTTGCAGTTTACAAAGAACACAATATCAGGCGACCCACATTTTTAAACCCCATGTGGCCTTTGAGTCAAAAAGTTTACCCACCCCTGCTATATAGGGTCCGATGTGCTTCTAGTATAGCATGGGCTGCATTCCAGTTGTGTCAGAGTTGAAGCGTTCCAGTTGTTAACTCAGAAATAAACAAATCTAAACAAACCGACGTTAACAGCTCCGATTACCAGTTAGCAGGACTAGGAGGACGTTATATCTCGTGGTTGACCGAGTCTTTATGAGTTTCTGAATTGGAATTCCGACATCAAAGGCTGTTCCAATTGTTTTTTACATCCCGGAACTCGGAAGTACAACTGGAACGCACCATACATACCTACTTTACGCTTCATCTTCATTTAAAGTGGGCTCATTGCCATTGATTCTGCCCCATTTCATGTTTTTCTACGATAGCTTAATTAGCGATTCCCACACATCCCAAGGCAAAGCGAGCACCTAAATTAAAATCTGTCAGTATGTATGGAAGTCCAGGAATGCGACTGATGTGGGCGACTCATCTGAACCACGTTGAGAACGAGAGAGAGAGAAGATGTGTGGTGTGATCCAACAGGAAGTTCACTCCAATCCAACTTTAATGCCTTTGAGTGACTCACTGTCCACTCAGCATAATGTACTGCTATAGTGGCCATTGTGGAAGTAGGATGCTGTAGTGGAATACCAGCCTTATGAGACACTGTAATAACTGGAGGCATGTGTCATGGCTGGATTCCTTGTAAATGACTGTGATCAACTCATTTTTATAGCAAACACAGAGTTGACTTACAGCTTTCCACTTAGTTTTATGGTATAGACATATCATAGTTACATACTTTAGCAAAGAGGACTATATTGTTACAGAACACTCACTGGCCACTTTATTAAGTAGACCTGTTTACCTGCTTGTGAGCTCAGACGTATCTCACGTTGCATCAATTCAGTGGAAATAGTAAGTACACATACAGTAAGTAGCTTTGAGTATGGCACAGTTGTTGGAGTCAGTACTGGGGTTTTCACATGCAACTCGTTTTTTACAGAGAATGGCTTGAAAAATGTATAAAATCCAGTGAGCAGAGTTTCTGTGGGGAAAAAAAAGGCTTGTTGATGCTGGAGGTCAGAGACTGGTCTGTGATAATAAAAAAGCTCAGAAGACCATCTCAAAATGCACACAAAGACAAAACATGAAAAGTGGGCTACAGCAGCATCAAAAAAACATCCATCGATCCAGCAAGCAGACACTTTAATTCATATTACGGTAATCAAATTCACCTAAAACATCTAAACACCTAAACATGCTGGCAGCCTATTACCCATTATGCAGGCTCCATACATACAGTCTTCATTTGGGGGGGGGGGGGTCCCAGACACCACTCGATTA
>JAVQKC010146072.1:0-12436 GCA_036025475.1 Philypnodon macrostomus | reverse complement strand
GAAGCTCATCAAGAGAATGCAGAGTGTGTGCAAAGCAGTAATCAGAGCAAAAGGTGCTACTTTGAAGAAACTAGAATATAAGGCGTATTTTCAGTTGTTTGGCACTTTTTTGTTAAGTACATATTTCCACATTTGTTAATTCATAGTTTTGATGCCTTCAGTGTGAATTTACAATGTCAATAATCATGAAAATAAAGGAAACTCATTGAATGAGAAGGTGTGTCCAAACTTTTAGTCTGTACTGTATGTATATTTTTTTTAAAGTGTAAATGTCTGTCATTATCTGATTTGTTTTTGAGTTATTGCATTCACACGTACAATCTGCGGACATGGGCGTGGACTGACGTGATTCCATAATATCATTGTTTTGCTGATATAAATAGGAACTTAGTTTAGACTGTATATTATTTATCTAGTTTTTTGCCACTATTTCATACCCACCCCTTCATTGCTTGCATTGCTTCCCTCTTTTCCTAAATCCCAGGATAATGTAATTCCCAGTCCTGGAGACAGAGTCTGTCTCCTCCTCCTACTACACTCTCCGAACCAGCTCAGCTCAAGTCAGAGACACTTGCTTTCTTCCATATATAAATATACCTGAGTTACTGCTGTCAATTTTTAAGATGGTTTGGACTAAAGCCTTGGTTGTCTCACTACTGACCAGCTTCATCATTCTTTCAAGTAAGTAGAGCAAGAACAATTCAATTTAGCTTGTGTAGTCTGCCACAGATATTCAAATTTGTCAAATTACCTTTGAGCTCAAGGTTCCTGTATGTATTTTTGTTTTTTGGTTAGAAGTCAGAACGTGTTGGCACTTTTGGCAAAGATGAAGCTAAACATTGGCTTGCTATGCACAATTTCTTTTCTGTAAATTTGTATGTGATTTATTATGCTATTCTTTTATTCTATCTATCATAAACATGACCTTTTTTATGTATAAACCTTACCAGAAATAACTGAAAAAAACAGCTGTCATTGCTGTTTCTGTCATTATTCGGGAAGGCTTTTGTTTAGCTACATATTTGTTTACATTATGGTTGATTTTTACCACACACTTTAACCATAATGTCCCCATTTTAGTTTCCATTGTGGTGGAAAGTGCAGCCGTGAAAAGTGAGGCAAAAGCTGGCAAAAGTCAAGGTAAGAGCAAAAAGTAAATCTTCCCTATTTTTTATTATTTTAATATCCTCCATGCGCCCACCTTTGCCCTCTGACTTTCAGTTCCACAGAGGCAGGTGTTTATGGCTGAGTCGGATGCCTCTAACTTTTTCAAACGCCGCAGCCGTCGCTCAACGAGTTACTATGCAGAAAGACAAGGTTAGTGCTATATATCAGTTTTGTCATATGGACTGGAGAGACTTTCTAATCTCAAAAATAATGCACCAGCCAACTCTAACCCTATATAACTATATGGAGCCAGAAAACTGATAGTGAATTCTAGTCTCAATATTCTGGTTGTTTTAAATTGTTTTCTATAACCATAAAACATCATAATAACCATCTATTAATGTTCTTATTTGTTAGACTTGGTAGACTACAATATTTTATTGATGATTATACTTTAATTATTGGGAGCCGGACAGCTATTGAAACATTGTATTCTTTCAATAGGTGGTGTTATTCTATACACAGCTACTTGCTACCTTTTCATGCTAAAATACAACAATATATGGTTGTATGGGATTCAACTACCCTACTTGTAGTCTGTATTGTTACCTGTTGTAGAGTTCATCTGTCTGTTTGTCTGTTAGCAACTTTCTGCAAAATGTACTGAGTGGATTTGGATTAAATGTTCAGGGAATTTCAGGAATGACGCAAGGAACAATTGATTATATTTTGGGGGTGACCCGGATCACCGTCTGGATCCAGGATTTAAAAAAAATATCATCTCTTATTAACTTTACTCAAGAAATACTACACTGATGAAGTTTTCAGATAAGGTCAGAAACAACACAAAGACCCGTTGATTCAATTTTGGGAGAGATCTGTGGAAATGAGCTGCCTTGGCAGAGGTCTGTGCTCTCGTGCTTTCTAGTTTTTAAACTTTATTGATAATATAGTGAAATAAAAAGTGTAGCTTGACTTGGCTAGTGCATGAGATATAAGTAAATTAAATTAAATGAACTAATACTTGACTGGGAACCTTGATGTGGTTTTCCAAGCATTGTAGCAGACATTCCATTAACCTCCTCCTACCTACTATCTGAGAAGCATTATTTAGGCTGCTGTGTGTAATAAAGCAGCAGAGAGTAGAAGGAGAGCAGAGACAGTGGAAACTCAACCAGGTGTTTCTTTTTACAGTAGCAGCTTTTACTCAGAGTTAAGCCCCTTTTTCTCCCAGACACATTCACTGGAGTCAGATGCAGCAGGAGCCACAGGACTGAATGGAGAAATACTTTTGGATACAAAGAAATTCTACAGACCTCAACCAATCTAAATATGATCTTTTTGATATAAGCCAAAAAAATGTGATCCATTCAGATTCACATATTTCTCCAAAACTTATCAGATTTCCATTGAATTCTTAGCATGACTCTACATGTTAATTTTGACTTCAGCACCAAAACTGGGTCTGAGGAAAAATATAGCCTTGCCAGCCGCAATTAACTCTTTTCCTATTCTATATAAAGATGTTAGTCTGGTCTCTCGTTGATTGCATTCAATTTCAAAGGTGTTAACCACTGTATAGTAAACTGATCAGAAACACCAGACATGACGCTAAAAAGCCACACATACATGACCACACACAGCATGTTGTTAACAAACAAGTCAGTGTATGACACGGCCAACAACACACACACAAATGGCTTGTGAATAGTCCGTCTGCAAATTCGCGATGACCAAGGGACCAAAAAAGTAGGTGGGCCTTTTATACCAGGGTAGGAAAAAGATGGTGCTATGATTCAAAATATCATGATTACAAAATGTTTTTTTTACCAAATAAACAACATATATTATTTATTTGTTACGATGATCAATGTTTATTTGTATTTTATTTCTTTCCCCTTTTAGAATGATGTGAGATGCAGAACATATTAAAGATAAAGAGCTCACGTCAATGCCACAGTTGGTTGTATTTCAAAGTTTTGACTGTGACAAAATGTTTCCTATGTTTTTGCAGCTGAGCAGAGAGTGTATATTGCGATGAGTGAACGGAAGAGAGAGTTCAACGAGGAGCAGAGGAACGAGTACGAGAACTGGGCTGAAGAGGATCGCGATGGTAAGGACTTCAGCTGTTCCCTACAGAGGTTGACCTTTCTATAGTGCTATAAAAACTAATGACCAGTACAAGAGTATAGATTGAGGGAAGGGGGGTCAGTGGCAGAACAGTTAATGTTCTTGCCTCCCAGCAAGAACATTACAGGTTCAATCCTCGGGTCAGCTGACTACGACCTCTCAGCGTGAAGTCTCTATGTCTTCCCCGTGTTAGCTTAGGTTCTCCCTGGTTACTCCTGTTTTGCCCGACCACCCAAAGACATGCATATGGTCATTCAAGAGTTAATTGGATTTTACTGTAATATTAAAACCAAGTAAAAAAAAAAAAAAAATCCATGCAAATCCACAATTTGTGTATAAAATATACATAATAAAGGCTACACTAAGATCCTATTTATTATATTTATCCTATACCACTCAGAGATATTGATCAAATGAACATGGGGGCCCACCTATTTCGTTTGTACCCAGAATTCTGTGCTACCCCCCTGTGCACAGAGGCAACATTGGTTAACACATGATCTTGGTGAAGGCTGTATATCTTCTCTGTGTTACTGTGGGTCTCTCCTTTCCAAAGACATGTATGACTCTATGGAATAAAAGGATGTGTGACTGGCTGTTTGTTGGTGTATGTACCATATCAAACTTGAGGCCTATTCCTTCACAGAACAACAAGAGAGATCTCGGGAGGTGAACGAACAGTTTCGAGAGTTTCACTACGACGGCCTTCACCCTCGATTCCACTGGTTCCACTGAGCATGCTCACAACAGCGCCTACAAGTGGACCATCTATGTATATTAACTAATTCAACACATTGTATACTATCATCCATTTGTACTGTAAATGCTCATTGTATCCTCTGAACTGACTGTAAATCTTGCATGCTTGTATAGTCTTAATCATGGTATATTTTCATTACTTTGTACACATACTATGCATTTATTAAAAGACTACCTTTTTAAATGAAAAAACTCAACTGCATTTTTCTTCTCCCGAGACACAGTTTGGTATTTGGACTATTTGAGGGAAAAAGAAGAGCTGCAGAAGTCATCAAGCATCAAGTGACTTTGCAGTGGAACTTTAGACACACATGTGGCCACTGTCAAAAGTAAAGCTATAAAGAACAGACTAAAAGCAGAGAAATAATGATTCTAAATTAAGTGAATGTGGTATGGCATGTCAGTTAGCATTTCAAGACCACAGACTGACTAGGAATTTTAGACAGATTGAATGATGGATTAGGGTTAGTGGAATTGTCCTCAAATAGCACAATATTTATTCACTTTCCATGAGGAATTATGTGAGCTATTAAGACTAAAAAATGCATATTGCCAATTATCAGGGTTGCAGTGTCAGGCAGTGCTGCCAGTACAATTGGACTGGGGCCCAGGATGTGATGGAGCTTTACTGGGAGTTCATGACTAAACCAAGAAAGACCAAAAATAGCAAATATCCAAATGAGGAGTAAACGTAAGGTTCTAAACCAGTACTAAAGCAGGTCCAAACCAAGACTAAACAAACCACTTTACACCACTGGTAGGCAGTAATTATCAACACACTTGCAGTTTGAACAAGCAGACTCGTGAATATATCTGAGAAGGGAATTAGATTATTTATTTGGACAGCTATTCACTTAACATTTCTTTAGGTAGACTTATTTACCTGCTCAAATAAATAACTAGGCCTGTGCTGTTGTCCCCGACAACAAGGTGTATATCGGCGAAACGGCCCCATACGTCTGCCACAACTGGCACCTACGGGCACCTTAATCAGACATTGTGAGATTTCTAAGGGTTTTTATATTGTTAACGAGCAATTAAGAGGCCCCGCCCCCAAACCATGACAAACATGGGAAGGGTCTATTTGACTTTTTTGATTTGTCTGGATGTTTGTGGAGAATGTTTTTGCCAAATTTGGTAAATTTACCTAAAACTACATTCTTCTTTCAGTCTATAGGGGGCGCTATAGAGGTAACTGCCATCATATTGGTCAGATGTGTTCAGGGCCTGTTTGTTGTAGGATGGGGTCATAATATTTTATGTTGGTACACTGTGAAGAATCACTGTACCAAGTGTCATTGCTCTCTGCAAAGTAAGTGTGTCCAGGGCCCCATAGGGGTCATAAAAATGGGGGCGCTATAGAGGCATTCTTTATTTGACCTCTGTAATGTGCCTATGTACATTAAGTATACTAGCCTGGATCAATGTGCCAAAATTCACGCAATTTTGTTTAAGTTCAGCAGGAATAATGTACAATACAGGTCTGCGTCTTCATGATATGTACCTGTGTGCAATTTTGAAACTGATCGAGCATTTCGTGTTCACACCAATGTGAAAGAAAAGGGAAGAATACTAGTTTAGTTTCAGTTACTTTAATCAACTTGCAATTTCAGCACGTCCAATATTATTTGAAGCATTAAAACTGACAATAAGAAAAATGTACTGATGTTTAAAACCATAATAATACATAATATACTAACTCATATTAAAACATGTAAAATCCTAGTTGCTTCAGCCAGTCGGTGTAGGTGGAGTCACTTCATGCTGTTCAGAAACCTGCCGTGTTCTTCTCCTCGAGGCAAAAGTAACTCTCCAGCAATTTTTGGACCCGCTTTCTCCTGTCAGCCAAAAAAAAACAACAACATTTAGTTCATCATGCAGCCAAACTGATATTGTAAAAAATGTAATAAAATAGGTCAGAAATGGTCTTACCTTTAGCATACCATCACGTTCCCATTTGAAGAGGCCACAGTTACTGAAAAATTCGATAAAAACATTGTTTGAAGTTAAAATAAAAGTGTAAACATGTGCAATATTCTGATGCAAGTTCAATTAAGCAGTTTACTAGTTACATGTTCTACTAATATGGAGGACTAAAACAAGGCCTAAACTATTACTAAAATGAATTCTAACAGGAAAAAAACCTTTGCATTAATCATACTTTTGCGATAGTGTGCGGCCCTAATACACACTGTGCCCTTTACCTGCAGTGTTTATGGGGCAGTCTGTCCAGAGCTATAGCCCTCTGACCACAGGGGCATTTGAAGAAACGCTTGACCGCCTCGTGCCATCTCAGATGATGGTTCTCACCAACACATCGATCGGCAGGTTTGAAGTATGTGTAACTGCACTGGAGATAGGAAAACATTGTCAATACAAGTGAGCATTGGCAATAACTGCAACGTTGTGCTCTTTGGCAACACCTAGTGGAAGATTTTTGAGGTGGAGGGCAACATGAAACATAGAAATCCAGAAATCAATTGATGCAAGTGAGTCACCTGACTCAAAGCTGGTACAGTGGAGAGTCTGGCTTGCCAGGTTAACAATCACTGCTAAATAATCACATCTCTATACGTTTCATTTCATTTAACAAATTTACTCTTGGAATAGTAATAGAAAAAAAAAGATCAATATAATAAGAAATGTATCTCACTAGTATTAATGTATGGCCTAAATATGTTTTTGTACATGTTTTGTGGCCCATCAATTGCCTCTATAAGGGCTACCAGTCGTTGACAAGCGCCCCGTTGCTACCCCTGATGTAAAGTATAGTACACCTGGTATATGAAACCTACATTTTTACAGGTGACAGCCCGACACTTCATTTCTCTGATGCCCTTCATCTTCTCCTCCATCTGCTCCTTCTTCACCAGAACGTCAAAGTATCTCTCCTGTAACTGGTACTCCGCCTGAAACAACACAAAATGATTATGCTCTAAATAGGTACAAATGAAGCTTTTATAGTTTATGCATAAGGTTTATAGTTTGAACATTAAACTAAACAATCTTATTTGTGAGTATATCCATGTTGTGTTGAGTACATACGGCCTGTAGAACGACGCTGTGTCTGGATTTAGCATTGAGGATCTTCTGAAACTCTTCTGATTGGACGTACTGCTGTTGTTCTTTTCTCTTCTTCTGAGCTGGCTCCTCTTCATTGTTACTAGACCCCCCTGCACATAGAACAATCACTATAACAATTCCAGCCCGGAGAAATATGTAGATCATGATCGTCATTGCTCTGTTATAGCTAGTGCAGGAGCGTGAACAAACCTTTTTGGCCTGGGTAAGAGTTCAGAAGCATGAGCGCTTTTTTAACCCAATTATATCCAGGAGTGTGAGAAAAATATTGAACTTGATGTATCACAATATTTGATTCTGTGTATCAATAAGGCAACTTGTCTGTTCTTTCTTTCATATTTCCAAAATCTAATAGTTAAAATGCAATGCAAAATCACAAAATATATGACCAGGTACCACCGATATCTAATTGCGTGATTACCATTTGGGGAAGCCCTATTCTTCTCCACTCTTGTACTGATCTCGCTGCCGTTACTCCTCCTCCTCTTCACTGCATTGGGGTCCTCCTTCTCGAGACCCATCCCTTTGGCCTTCAGCTTCTTAAGGGCGGCCATCTTAGCTGCGGACAAACTCAATGGGGGCTGCGCTGGAGGTGGACTGTTGTCAAAGAACAGTATGTCATCACCCTCTGAGAAGCCCCGGCCCAGTGTAGGAGCAGAGGAGGTGGAGGGGGTGGCGGGACTCTGTGTAGACTTTGGGACCTCAGAGCCTGGCTTTGGAGACATGAGGTTGTTTCGTTGTCTGCGAGCGGTCAGAAGGTCACGCTGCTTCTGTTTCTGTTGTTTTAAAAGGTCCGATGCGGAGATGGACTGAACGGGAGCGCCCTCTGTGGGTTTAAACACTGTTGAGATAGACACACATTTGTTGTTAGTGGCCATTGGATTTTAATAATGTAAATGTATAAAATATACAAAGTTAGATTGCTACAAACTACAGAACAGTATAAAATGCTTTTTTTAGTGCTGTCATTTTTTTTTAAATTAATCATGATAACATTTTAAATGAGCTTTTTAGTAAGTTGTGAAACTACAGCAAATATATAGTGTGAGAAACACAGTTTGAGACTTGCGGGAGCAGCGTGTGTGTGGGGTCATGTGTATATCATCAGTGGACGTATACTGTATACCGTATACCGTATATTGAATCAGCCGTATCTCTGCAAATATAAGGCCATTGTTTGTAGATCGAGGTCTGTAGTATGTCTTTATAAGCTAAAGAGTGTTGATACTGGCGCACGTCACATAACATGCATCGGCTTTTGAGTGCCTGTCAATCAATGCTCGCTTCATATTAAAAATTCTCGGGACCCGCGGGGATCTCTTGGGTGGTCAGACAGGGGGAGGCTCTCGAGATCGGGAGGGAACGGTCAGAAAGGCTTCAGGATTTGGCAGGAACAGAATTGAAAAGTCCTGTGCAGGTTATTAGTCATGACAATATAATAGCCCTTTCAGTGAAGTACCTGTGTTGTTGTGAGTTAAGTGTTTCTTCAGCTGCAGAGCTCCAGGAGTTGGCATTGACATCAGACCTTTGAATTCATCTGAGCAGTTAGACACATCACCAGACTGCAGAGCTGAACAAAAAACACAAAAATATTTAGTTTATTCTATACTGTTTTCAAATATATGTTTATTCTATACTGTATTCAAATATATGTTTATTCTATAGTGTAATCTAATTTAATATCAGTGAATGAGTGTCCTTACCCAGCCTCTTGGCCTGAGACACATGTTTAGCTGCTCCTTTCACAAAAACTTTATCCAAAGTTGACTGTCCAGGTTTGTTTGGTTTTGACGCTCCACTGGAATCAAACAATATATTAATGTGTATATTTCATAATCATGTTGATTACTGGCATTTTTGTGATATCTTGACCCAAGTACAATTAAAATTGCTTCATATTTTCATTCACGTCACTGTGACTGGATTCTTATCAACACATTCATACATATTCAAGCTAAGGCCTACAGAGACACTCACAGTGAAGCAGCACAGGCGGCCGACGATACTCCTCCATAATAAAACCCGTCATGACACAGCTTCTCTCTCAGGTTTCCTCCTTTTGTTTTGAATTTATTTGGAGCTTTCCCCGAAAACGACGACTGCAGCTCGGCCCTCTTCGAGCTCATCTTCTTGTACTGAGCTTTCACGTGGTACTGACAAAACTGGCACTCATACTGTGGTCATGAAAAGAGAGCATTAATATATAACCAACCACAATGTACGTGCAATTGTTTAATATAGGCTTCCTCCAGGGTTTTCTTTTTGGTCTCATGATGGACTTCAAAGTACAACCCTCATCCTCGCCCACAAAAATGTTATTTAATGCCATTTTTGTTATTAATAGTGACAATGTAGGTAGAATACATTTTTGAAGCAAGCACTGGCTTTAATTGCAATGGTACAGGCTTTGATTCTAGAGATACACCAATCCAAATTTTTTAGTCTTGATACTGATCTCGATATCTGAGCTTAGGGGATCGGCCAATACCCGATACCCACCGATACCAATGCAAAAACTTGGTGACCCTCAAAATGTCTAACATTTGCATAAGAGAGCATGTGGCCCATATTCAGAGCCTACAGCGCTCGCCCCGGTGTCGTGAGTTTGAATCTGGCTCACAACAGTTTGAAATGTCACTCCCCACTCTTCTCCCTGGTTTCCTGTCCATATATTGTCCAATCATATAAAGCCAAAAAATATCTAAAAAAAAGAAAATGTTTGTTTATTGATAGCTTATTTTCATCTTCATTTCATAAGTATGCCAGAAACCGTCCACTATCGGCCAGCCCTAATTATATAACATAACGACTTACATGGTTTGCAGTGTATATTTAATAATACACACATAACAGTTCAATAAATAAACTAAAGTTGATCGTATAATACCATACATCTAAGCCCTTCATTTTCACATGAGGAGTGAGAACCCAGCAGTTATACATATATACAGGTACTCACCAAGTTGACAAACTGAGAGCAGGGTTCCCCGTTCCTCTTGACACCGTTACACGTCCCAAAGTCCTGAGCTTCTCCCATCAACAGCACCTTCTGAGGGTGGTCCACTGTCAGGCTCACCTACACAGAGACACACTCCTTTAATGCATGTTCAATCAAACAGAAACTGTTCCTTAACTAACACATAATTCAAGACTAAAGATCATGGCGTCATGTGATATGAACAGTGTGTTTGTTGATTTTGTTGAGGTTGTTTTGTAAGTTAGCAAACTTGCCCCATTGTATCCGTCCTTCTGCTTCATGGAGTTGGGGTTGAGCAGACCGATCACCGTCCCGGGCTCCGTTTTCCAGTGCTCTTTATGGACTTCACCGAACAACAGCAAAGACACAAACACCTCCAGGTTGTGAAGGTCATTGAGTTTCCAGACACTAAAGGTTTTACCCTGAAGAGAAATACAGGAAATAAACAAAAATGGAGGTGACATTCAATATAAAATAAAACTTAATCTAACTAATAAAAGTGGATATGCAAAATTATATAGGTTTAATGTTGTAGTTAATGCATTTATATACAAGATTATAATGTTTTTATACTATTGTACTTACCGGGTATACTAAATATATCTTTATTGAAATAATACATATACATATGCTGTGCTGAGACTAATGCTTAACGCTGTAATCTGTAATGTAAAATAAATTCTGACCCCCTACTATGAAGTTGGTCATCATTTAATTAATTATTCATAATTATGTAATTATGAATAATTACCTACACATCATAAAAGGGGGTTGGATGGTTTTTGGAAACTTCTGGACTATGGCTAAATTAAGTAGTTTTGTTTTGCTAGAATCTACAAATCTAATTAAATATTATATTTGGTATGTATTTTCTATCAAGTAAATATGTATATGTAAGTATCCGTGTCCTTACACTGTTGCTGCTCTGTGGCGTGGCCTTACTGACCACCACAGCGAACGTGACCCAGTCGCTCTCCTCCAGTTTCTCTTTCACTAACTTCTCTGGGACCTGAGAGAGACGGATCAGGCGACGGTCGGCCATTTTACGATCCATCTCACTGGAGGAAACACGTGGCTTCCTAGAACAAGAAGAACAATTTGCCAAATCTTTAAAAGGTTTTTTTTTATTTAAAAAACATCGGAACAGTCAACAGTCATTATTTGTTGTTATTACATATAATTACATCCTGGGCTCAATAAAAAAAAAACTAACTTAGTAGCACTCTATTTAGGGCTTCAAGTTCTATTTTCAGGTGTTTTCAAGCACCATACAACTGGACCATTGACGGAGTGTATGTCACTTACGGCCTTTTTCCACTAGCACTACTCCACTCTACTAAACTTAACTCTACTTTTCCATTACTTGCACTTACATCCGATGTAATGTTATATACGTGACATAAGCAAACACAATGGAGGACCGGAAGCAATGTTGAACTTTCTTCTGGCTTTGTGGCTTTTTTTTGGCTCGGCTCGCTTGGAACCAGGGCCGAGAAGATACTAGAAAAGTACCTGGAGTTGGAAACGGTTGTCAAGAGGAAATGTTCAAAAAGCGAGTCGAGTCGAGTAGTGCTAGTGGAAAAGGGCCATACATTGTCGGGATTTTAAATGCTGGTGTGAAAGCAAAAGTTTGATAACCTTATAAAAAATAATGTTCTATGTGCGGACTTGGTGCAGAATGGTGTAAAAGGGCCTTAGTCATTTGTTGTAATATAAATTGTAAAAAAAAAAATTAAAAAAAATCATCAAATTTTTTTTTCAAGCACTTTATTCAAAATTCAAGCACTTTTAAGGATTTCAAGCACCTGTATGAACCCTGTTTTTAATTTTACCTTTATTTAACCAGGAATGTCCCAATGAAATTCCGATTCTCTTTTTCAGGGAAATCCTGACCCCAATGGTGAACCCATTGTAACAGGTAATACAACTTTTTGATTTTTTTTTTTTTATCAGATTTTAGTATTTAATCATGTAAGTAAGCATTAGCAAACAGAAGTAAATGTGTTCCATTGACTCACCTCAGCCTAAGTCCTGAATATTTCTCCACAGCTACATCTTTGGGCAGAGCAGGGAGAGCAGAGGGCCATGGCTGTCCCACTGAGGCTGCTCCTGGTCGTGGCTGCGTGGATGGAGGTGATCTCAGAGGATTGGTGGCTGGGGTCTCCACAGGCTGAAATGAACTGCCTAACTTTATCTCCACCAGGGGGCCTCGTTTATCAGTGGTGTTTTCTAAAAATGACAAAAACACAATTGAAATATATTTTTAGTTAACAATAGTCATGATTCCACTTGAGCAGTGGTTGGGTCAGGTGTTTCCAGTGTTAAAGGTTGGTGGGAAGAATACATAATAACTAACACACACACATATATATATACATACAT
>JAVQKC010146063.1:0-21869 GCA_036025475.1 Philypnodon macrostomus | reverse complement strand
CATTTCCTCTCTTTCAGCAGTATTGCCCACGCAAAGGAACACTTTTTTGGGCATAAAAAAGCAATCAAACAAGCCTGGGAAGGACACACGGTGTGGAGCACGTTTGTTGAACCACCCGGAACACATTGGTCGCAGTGAAGCGACGCACGTCCGGCACATTGACGCAGGCGCAGTGCAGCGACACGCCCACAGTGGAATCAGTGGATGTAGCAGTTCTGCGACCGTGGCGCCCAAAGGGTTAATATAATTCCAGCATTAGGCTCTTCCCAGCATGCCTCAGTGATCCTGTACATTGACCTAATTAGTTTTCTAATTGGTGCAGAGTCATTGCAGAATTGCGTAGGGTCGATCCTTTAAAAAACACAAAGCGTGCAGTGCTAAGCCTTTAGCGACAGATGCTAATGGGAGTAAATCTGTGTGGGACAAAGGCGTGACACTGTACTGGGACAGTGAGGGCGGGGCGAGGTCTGTTGTTCTTACGGATCACAAGTGAATTCACTACATTAGACTAATACAGTATAACTCAAAGTGACAGCAACAGATGGAGAAGGTTCTGTGGCAAAAGGATACAGTACATAAAATAGAGCCTATTTAACACAGTGAGGCTTAACCCCCACTATTTTTGGCCACACTTTACAGCACAGTAATGACATAGTAATAATGTGGAAACAACCAAGCCTGGCCAGCCACGACTAACTCTTCTCCTGTATAATACAGATCTGTCTCTCGTTTGCGTTCAATTTCAAGTTCGGAGTTTACCGATATATAGAAAAGCCAATCAGAAATGCCAGAAAGGACACTAAAAAGTCCCATGCAGTCTGTTGAAAACAAGAAAGTCCCATTAGCAAAGTTTGTATATGACACAGCCCACCAAACACACTTTTACATAAACGGCTGCAATATTGGCTGCAATATTGCTGAGAAATGATTTGCTATGAGCAAGGAGCTGGTGTACCAGGTTATAAACATGTAATAATAAAGTAATTATGGTTAATGACCAATTATGTGTATAGAATTACCCTTGTAAATTAATGCAATGTAGAATAACCCAGTAATTGTGGGTAAGATACAGTTAGGGTTGATAATTACTTACATACATGACAATTAACCATAAATACTGTTTTATTACTGGTTTATTACCCCACTATTACCATAGTATTATCATGCTGTAAAGTTAGTGCTAACCTATTGTTTTTATTACTTCTTTCAGTTCAAAGTACAGTATCAAGTTACTTACACTTTTACAGAAAAAATGTGCCATTGTTTATCAAAAAAGGGCTCTGTGTAGACTAACTGGTTAAAAGAAATGCCTAGCTTAAGTGAAGGAGTTCAAATTTCTAGATATTGTTGAAACATTCCTAACCTCACCGATGGTCAAAGGCTCGGGTTGTGACTTGAAATACACTTTGGGGTTAAGGTGAGGACAGGTGAGGTTACCCGACTCGCTGCTGCTCAAAAATCACAGGGGGCCTTAGCACCTTTTCCATATGCTCCCAGGACGTCCCATTTAGGAAGCTATTCTGTATCTGTCACATCAGGAGGAGGCCTGGGTCTGACTTGGACATAGACTAGACTTATTATATATATTATGGCCTGGGAACATTTTAAGAATTACTGAGATGAAAGACAGATTGTAAAAGTAATGCTTTTACTGGCCACTGCCCAATTCATAATAATACATATTTTATCGTGCTCTAATAGATTTCACTTTTTACACTACAATCAATATGACTTTTATTCACTATTGCAGTGTTTCTCAAGATTTTTTGAACCGAGACACACTATTTAGTCGAGAAAACTCTCACAGCACACTTAAATATTAGGGCACTGTAATAGTTCAGTATTTATAATGACCATACACACTAATAACTCACCCACTGAAAGGGAAGAGTATTCATTTACCCTGCTTGTCATCATATTGTAGTCTCAGACACTTGACAATGGCAAATTTACTATAAAATAATGTGTTGGGAAACATTAAGTTACATTTGATAACTTCTCAAGGCACACCTGACAGTCACTCAAGGCATACTAGTGTTCCCTGGCACACTGTTAGATTAGTAGAAGCTATAGTAAGCCAACATTATTTGTTTTGTAGTTGACAAAATCAGGAAATGTCCCAGTGCCAATCTCACCATGTATAACAGGGGTCGGCAACCTTTACCATTTAAAGAGCCATTTGGACCCGTTTCCCACAGTAAAGAAAACACTGGGAGCCACAAAACCCCTTTGACAGTTAAAATGAACTAACACTGCATATAACGTTTTTTTGCCTTTATGCTGTGTATAAACAAACTATAATGTGTTCAATGAACCTGTGTCATCTGTGAGGCGTGCATAATGTTCATGTTGGAGAACACCTGCTCTCACATACATATGTGGATCCAAAGATTGACAGGACTCCAGAGCATATTTTTCATGTTCTCATAAACGTCGGGGATAGCATTGTTAGTGTAGCAAGTGTTGTTTGGGTTGGGGAGGTTTTCAACATCACGCCATTTGTGATTCTGAGTAAGAAGGGTCTTCTGACGGACAACATCTACCTCTCTGAATCGTTTCCCGGAAGATGTTTGCATTGCAATGATTGCTGGATGTAAATACTCCAAATTTATCATGTGAGCTTCTTTGAACGGTGTATCGTTCTGTATATCTCAGACAAGCACTGTCAACATGTGCTCGAATGCCCAAACCTCCTCCAACATGTGCAGGGCGGTCCTTTCGCCTGAAGAGCTGTGTTCATCGTGTTCAGGTGTGCTGTCATGTCTACCATGAAGTGTAACTTTTCCGTCCACTCTGGCTGTTCCAGCCCTGGAAATGTGAGCTCTATGCTGCCCAGGAAAGTTTTTACTTCTTCCAGAAATGCGGCAAAAGCGTTTCAGCGCCTCCCTCTGGAAGAAATCGCGCACTGGCGGGTGTCGCACATTGGTGGTTGTGACGCATAGTAACAGCAATGACATTTTTATTTAGATGTTACAAGACCATAATCTTCAAATTTAGAATTACATTAAAAAAACGCATTAAATACTTATTATTTTTCCAAAGCCACAGGGAGCCGCATCAGAGGGATGAAAGAGCCGCATGAGTCTCCGGAGCCGGGGGTTGCCGAGCCCTGATGTATATAAAAATGTATTGCTGCAAGTAAACTGTTGGGAAATGAATGTCCATATGTGAAAACTATTACATCAAATGACATCAATTGAGACAAAGCTCAATAATAAGTTGAGGTTTTGTAGAGCTCTACAGCACAGACCCATCAGTTAAACAACACCAGACAGATAGACTGACAGGGGAACTTGTTCATTATAAACCCTTCAGACTTGTTGGCAGTATTCATGTCTGGAGGCGTGAAACTGTCCAGTCGGTGACATCAGCAGGTAAACCGAGCCTAAACACAGTCCGCCCGAAGGTGCATCTCTTTATCACCACTTCCATCAGAAGACAGCAGATGCTCATCGGACTTCCTTTGTGCTGCCGTCTGCGGAGCTCGAAACACAGTAACTGGAGAGGGTGAAGAGGAAACCTGCGACCTGCGGCACACACCGGTACCTTACCCTAATATGAAGACTTCACACAAGGCGGCATAAATGAAAAGACCAAACCTAAATTCAATCTTGTTATAATTGTAAAGATAAATGCCATTATAAGATCAGGTTCTCTTTCATCACTAGTGGCGAAGAAGAACACACAATAAAAGGCAATTGTCCTCAGTCTAAAAGTGTCTAGAAACTAACAAGAATATGGATGACAGTGTCCTTGCTAGCCCCGTAGCAAAGTATTTAGCTCTAATGATTCGTAGCAAGGAGGTTGACGGTTTGACTCCTGGGCACACTAATACACACGTTCTCATCTTTCTTCTTAGGGAAGCTTAGGGATATGTGACTTTTGGGTTAATATGCATTTTAGGATATCCCTTTGTGTGACTATAGAGGTGAATTGGTGGCTTGAAACTGCTTATAGTGAATGAATAAAAAAGTCAGCAGTTGTCTACAAGTTTTAATGCCCAATCTTAGTTGAGAGTATACCCGCCTCAGACCCATAGTTACTCCAGCCACTTTCACGGTTTATGGAAAATGTATTTGGAATAAAAATGTATATTGCTCATAATTTAGACTGTCCACCTTAACACTTGGACATCATGATGTCTTAAGTGAATCTAGGGGAAGATTTAAAGTACTGCTGGCGGTAACAGAGACTTCCTGAGGTGGTAGTGAATAGCCCTGCAGTTTCATGTTGAGTGGAGCTGTTGTCCGGAGATTACAGCTGGGATTAAGACATACTTATCTCTTCACTCTGAGACCTTCAGGACCCTGGGCACTCCGAGTTGGCCAACACACCAACTGCAGCAGGTAATGCCCTTAAACAGTGGTCTAGTGGTTCAAGCTTTTCTACTGTTAACTTTGAATAGAGCTTTTTAATTCTTTGATCTTGTGTAAAACAATTTGGAACACTGGATGGAATTAGCAATGGCTTACAGTTTGTCACACCAGAATTTAGGACATTTATTCCATACAGTGTAACACAGTAAAACATTTTAAGCCATTGTGTACAACCTCTATTGCCTTCTTTGAAGTCACAGAACTTGATGGCACCTTGCTATGGAGTTGTAAATATGATATTACCATTGTTGTAGAACTGCCTCTCCACTCATTGTTTTGACATACACAGATCGTGCACTAATTAGGAACCAGATGGACGTCAGAGGATTTTCAACCTCCAAAGCTGATCCAAATTATGAGCCGACATCTATCAGTCTCAGCTCAAGTCTTATTGTTACCATAAATCCACCGTCTTTTGCTCTAACATCTAGTGGAAACATCAGCTTTTATTCGGGTTACATAGCTACAAGACAATGTAGTTCCTACTTAATTAACAGTCTTTGCAACATCCTGGTGGTCAACATGTAATCATAAAAATATATAATTATAAATATAATTCAGTTAAGTAAGTGCTTTTGTGTACCTGTCCATAGTCGGTGGAGAAGACAATGACTCCCCCAGAGCAGGATGACACGGTGCTGGGCAGGTACTGCTCATCCTCCCGCAGCCACACACGGTCTCCCTGAAATCAGATGACAAATTTGTGGTTAGCTTTAAGATCATGAGAGGAAAGTTTTGGCTAAGTAGTAGTAGTGAGTTTTGGTCTGAACCATCAACAACAGACTTTCATTTGTTATGCGTTACACAATGTTAGCTTAATGGCAACAGAAACTAACAACAAGCAATTTTCCAGCATTAGCTTTCCTACAGTCACCAAACACAGGCTTTGCAGAGGTAATCGTTGGTGTTAAATAAATTGAACTGGCTTGAGTATCACCCCAAAACTAGCCACACTTTGAAAATAATAGGCCTATCCTGAACAATGTAGCATTAGAAACGGTCAAGTAGTTGTTTCTAGAAGTATTGTGTTTATATTACATACAAACACATATATTTCTCACGATATGAGGAGCCTATGCTGTATAAAGTGTAAACCTATTTTGTCAAACGTTCTTCTTGATGCTGAGGTTACCAGCGCTCCCAAGAATTAGTACACTATTGTCATTAGCATTAAGCTAAACTAAACTCAAATTGAAGTTTGTCTGTTTAGTGTGTTTGCTAATGTAATTTGGACTTAACTACAAATGCTAGTGCCTAAAAGCCTTTTGCCTTCAATTTAGGTGGATTTGTCATGAATTGTTTCTTGCGTTTAAGTCAGTCTTTAGTCTTTCTCTGTTTTGGAAATTGGATTCAGGATTACAAAGGAAAGAACATTAGTTTGCATAAAACAAGTCAACCCTAGCCATTTGTAAGATGATTTCTAGATCTTGTTTTCTGTTTTGTGGGAGATAAAGACCCTTGGATGACACAACCACAGCCTCTAAATGCAGTTGCCATAGAGATCCCACAGCTCTGACCTTTTTATTTGCTGAAAGCCAAGCTGCGCTTTGGGTTTGGTTACCCTCTGGGCCCGTAAAGTTGCATGTTTATGGATGCTCTTTAACAACCCACTTGCCTCCTGTTGACCAGTTAAGTGTGTCCTGTTGCTATGACTATTTCCTTGGGATAACAGCTGGACATAAAAAAATCCAGGATGTTTGAGGTAATATAAACAACAGTTGACTTTAATAATTTTTCTGTGGACAATTTTTGTTAAACCTTGACTTTTTATAATCATGACAATGTCAGCTAGCAAGAGCCCATGCAAAGATGAGCCAATAAATAACAGTTGCTGGTTATTTTATAATACTGTTAATTTACAATTTGTATACTGACTTCCAGAGACAGGGAAACCCACAATTAACACAATTACTTTTCAAATAAGCATGTTAGCTGAAACTGAGTAGGCAATGTAACCAACCAAAAACTACAATAAATGAAAGTATTTTTGGCCAAGTAGTTTTTCTACCTCTATTACTAACTACTACTACTAGTATTGATGCAAGCCTGCAGTCAGTGCCTATTTCCATTGTTATTAACCATTACAAATAAAGAAGATGTGAAAAAAAGATGGGTAGAAATGACCAAAACATTGTAACTATTATCATTTTAGCATTCCTCAGATAAACTAAAAAGTAACAGAGTAGGTCAAAACTAGGGCTCCAGTGTCAAAGTTCAGGTTTTTGAAAGAGGAAGCGTTTGTTTTGGGCCGTTAGCTTTAGCCTGTCACGCTAATGAGGGGCGGCGCATGTGGCTTTGCGATTAGTACAGCTTCCACTTGGAGGACCTTGCAAATGTTTCAACACTGGCAGCTTTGAAGAGTTCAGACCAGGGTCCCATGGCTCGACTCCAGATGACCGCCATAAATAATGCATATATCAAGAAGATGAGCAGACACAAGAAGGACTTATTGATATAGCTATATATGGACCAAATGCTTGTCTTTTTGTAGAACAATTTGTGTTTTAAAAGTATCATTGAACATACTAGCATGTTAGTGACATGGCTCCTAATTATTTCTATGAAATGAATTGGGAGTATCTTCTAAGCTTTAATGTCTTCTCTACTCAACTTTACCTCCAGCTAAAACCACAAACACAGCTTGGTAATTTAGGCTATGTTTAGTGGCTAATGTGGTCAGCATTAGGCAAGGTGTGAAAGGGCTAAATGGATCTTGATTGCATCCCAAGGGATCATATTTAGGGATGTATTTGCCATTGGCCAGGGTCAGAGTATTTGAGAGGTCTATAGTTTCTGATTTGAGTTGAAAGAACTCCCACATTAATCATATTATGATTTTAGCCCAAACCAAGCTCTTTATGCTGGTATCTAATCTTAATACGTTGATGGCTGATTTTGAAAGAGCAATCCATGCTTTTGTTACATCGCGTCTTGATTACTGTAACTCCCTGTATGTAGGCTTGGACCAGAGCTCTCTCTGCAGTATGCCTCTTGACCCAAACCAAACGATGGCAGCACATCACCCCAGTATTGGCATCTCTCCACTGGCTCCCAGTTGTTATTGAAGTTAATTTAAAAATTTTACTTCTTGGTTTTTAAATGTTTAAATTGTTCGGGCCCAGCCTACCTGTCAGAGCTGCTGCAGCCTTACTGTCCGGCCAGAGCTTTGAGATCTGCAGATCAGCTCTTGCGTTCTGTCCCCAAAGCCAGGCTTACAACAAGAGGCGATAGAGCCTTTTCAGTGGCAGGGCCCAAAGTGTGGAATAACCTCCCTCAGTCCCTGGACCAATTCAAGACCAGGTTGAAAACCCACCTCTTTTCTCTAGCATTAAGTACTAGATAGACCAGATATCTTGGTTTTTAATCTTTTATATCTTTATTGCATGTCATGTTGGTTTATCCATTGTCTTTTATCTGGCTTTTACTGGGCCTTTTCTTTTTATTTGAGTCTGTTTATTGTATTATTAATTTATACATTTTGCACTTTTTGTACAGCACTTTGGTCAACCGAGGTTGTGTTATAATGTGCTATATAAATCAATTTGACTTGACTAAAAAGTATGATGGTCTACTCAAGTGTGGTTAGTCCATCGAGGAGTAGTGGTCTAACTTATTAACCACAACGACACTCCTTAAGCATCCCAACCATGGTCTTTAGGCAACCTGGACAAATGCCAGTTATTTGCAGGGCTGACAGAGAAACTTACTGACAGAAAACCACTCAATCTTACAATAGCAGCAATTTGAAGATTCAAGCAAGGTACATCCTGACCAAGATCCTGGCTCAAGATCTGGAGAAGGGTCGCTGGGTGGTCGCCCACTGCTTTTGACAGGTTGCCACAGTTATATTGAGAAATGGCTCAAATCCATAGAATAAATTTACTTATGGGGACAATCAAGTATATCATAACCTGAAGCTGGAGTAGAGATGCAGACTCAAAATATGGTACCCAAAATTATAACAACTCACCTATATTCATGATTTGAAGCCATTTTAGCTGCTTGGTTTTCCATTAATTAAATTAACTAGATACAAATTTAGTGGTTTTAGCTGGGGGGCTTTGGGGGAGGCACCAGGCCAGAGGGAAAAGTCCACGGTGAGGATAAACCGGGGGTTAAGTCCTGGGCTAAAGCCGGGGGTCTGCACAGTCAGCAGTAGATGGATCACAGGGTGCAGTTTGTTGATCTAAACCTGGTCTAAAGGAGATTCAAACTTCCTCAAATCCCAGGAGGATATTCATCTGAGGCTTTCAGGAAACTCGCACTGATATACCCCACATCCTTCCTTCATGCCTTGAATTCATTTTGTAAATATGAAACAGACAATTGATCTCTCAAAACATTTGTGCAATAAATTCTCATAAGTCTTCTTTTGTTTTCTTTACTTTACCGTCAAATGTTCAGAAAAAGGTTAAATTGAGGGTTTGTGGGGAGCAAAAGTGGTTTGCATTTCAACTTCAACCAAGTCTACAATAAATACACTTAACATTTTCATCAATTCCATGACTTACCAAATATTATTAGTTCCATAACATAAATGCCACATTGCCATATTAGCTAAGAATTGATTAGCATTAGCCTTGGTCATGATCCTGAAGACCAATAAGCTGTCCCTTTTTGAGGCAGTACATTGTTTGGTTGTTCATCTAACTCATCTAATTGGTTCTACTATATTGATATCCACCTGGGTTCAATGGCAACAGAATCTGCATGTTGGTATTGCCTCCATCCTGAATCCACAATGACCAAGTTAATTATAAAAAAATAAATATGGTCTGACATTCTACATATCTTTTTTCATTTAACTTTCTATTTAAATTACAAAAAAACAAATGTCACCGTGTTTTTTCCCCCATTGAATACGGACCTATAGACACCTGTGTACCCGGACACAAGCCCCTGTTTGTTTGCTGTCTGGGTCTTTGATGCCACATAAAGGGACTAAACAAAAGAAGATGTGCCATTGTGACGCTCACAAACAGAGGTGTGTGCTGTTTATGGACACATTCCTCTAACAAGACAGGAATGTCAGGATCATGTCCACACTGTCTGGGTCTGGGTCCAGGTCTGACCAGGAAAACCCTTCCCCCACAATAGATCGTATGACACTAACTCATTAAAGCAGAAAGTCCAGAAATTATGTTATGTCCAAAAAACTAGATCTGACATAAGCTGTCAAAGAAACACTGAGCAGAGCTTTTCAGTCAAGTGTTGATGGTAAGGTACAGCACACTAGAGACCCTGTCTTGGACCTGTTCTTCAAAGACTGATCATCTATGCATTTTAAAAGGGATTTAAATCTGATGCATGGACAGGTAAAACAGTCTGAATTCAGTGTAATGTAAAAATAACACATATACAGTTGGACAATAGGTATTAGCAGAAAATATAACAATTTAGCATCCTGGTTAGTGACAAAAACGTTTAGGGTGGATCTTGTTAGCCAGTGATGGGACATTCCTTGCATGCCTTGTGTTTTCATGGTTGATTAATCAGACAAACTGAAACATTAACATCAAACTTCACACAGATCAACTATAAAGACCAGAGACATCTCAAAATATCTTCAAAGGACCAAACCAAGGACGAAAGCCTGGCAGATTTGAACCACAGAAGATGAAAGAGAGTTGGAGGGAAGTCACAGTTGAACTAAGTCACTCGATGGGAATCTGGGAAAGCAGTGGCTCAACCAGCAGCTGTTTAACCAGACCCATCTCCAAGTCAAACCTCACCAAAGCATCCTGTGGTCGTACTTGAAAGAGCCATAACTTACAGAGGTTATACGTAAACAAAAAATACATGCACATACAAATCTTTTAAGCAAGTAAAATTGACGCAGTGGCCAGTAAAGAAAAAAATTAATCTCAAAACCTCTCAAGTTCATTGACCGCAACAGTGGCGTCAAAAGCATTATCTATGTGACAATCCAAACCAATTGTCTGTGAATTAAATGCAGCATATCAAGAGCTAATGTCCATGTGAGAGCACCAGTTGTTTGGGCCAGGCACATACCAGGCGCCGCTCAAAGCCAGCAGTGTTCGCCATTGACGCTGACCGAGGGAAGAGCTATGGATGGACACAGACCTCGCTTGTTACTGGGAGGAAGCGGAATCTGTTTAAGAGACAGCTGCTGATCCCCTCACTATCCCCCTCCCCGCACAGGACGTCCCACAGAGCTAGTGTCAGCCTCAACATGTCGAGGTTTGACAGTGAAAACACAAGCAACACAAGGGTCAGTGCCTCGGTTCAGGCCGACAGCGCTGGACATCAGGCCTGGGACTGGGACCTAACCAGGGGTCAGGGAGGAAGGAAGGAAGTCTGCCTTGATAGCTGGAGAAAGCAATGTCAATAGAGACTTGACATGCTTACTGTAACGGTCAAACTGTTATAAAAGTACATTTCACTTCTATTTCAATATGAGGTTGGTGATAAATAATTGTTTACCATGAGCAGACTTTGCTAGAATGCAAAAATGCAGGAGACACTCTGAAGATTGAATGTTTCTTCATGTTTCTGTATAGTTTAAGCTGTATGTGTGCATGTTACTTAGCATATAGCATATTGGAACTATAGGTTTTACACAGTTTACATAGGTTACATTACATTACATACTTTGATAATAAAGCACAAAGTGTAATGTGTATTCTGTACAAATCCAGCAAAACATAGGCCTACGTGTCTGTGGAACTGTGGTTTTGAGCAGTCACTTCTTAATTCTCAACCAGGGTCAAAGTGATAAAAGTTAGAATCTCTAGTATCTCTGCCATTTTCCCAGTCAGTGTGTGGCTAAAAGTTCCCAGGACCCCGCATCAGTCAAGTGGAACAGACTGTTTGGACAAGGCCCACATATCCATCACTTCACTCAGCCAAAGATCAGACGTAGAAAAAAAGATGGTTTTGTTAATGCAAAGACATCAAACAGAAAAAACGGTGAGCGACAGATCAGAAATGAGTTTTTACACTACTTTTATTTAGAAAAGAGGTCTTCTAAATATGGCTTTTATCTCAAGTGTTGAGATTCAGGTGTGCAGAGTACACCTAAAAAAAGGTCCCTTTATTTTGTATACACCGAGCATGGTATTAAAGACTATCTACTGGATCTACATAATATTTTGGTTTCCATCAAAGTCTTTGAAGGCAGCTGCAGATACAATTCACAAGGACAAAGAGAAAGTTTTTTGGCATATGAGGGTTTTCCCACTAAGAGTACATGAAACATTACAGCCTATACAAAAACGAGTGCACATGGAAACAGGTATACAAAGAAAATCATAGTGGCCAAAGTGGCTAGTGAGCAAAATTAAAACCTACCAGCATTTGGTCAGTTGGACAGTGTTAATGTCAATAATAGTTCAAACAGTGTAGTAACCGAGTATGCCTTTTTTGTTCGGCACAGTGGCATGTTTAACAAGAAAGCCCCAGGTTTGATTCCCGGATGGGCAGTGGGACTTTCTGTGTGGAGTTTGCATGTTTCTTCCTGTGTCTGGGTGGGTTTTGTCCAGGCACTTATATATATATATATATATATACCTTATCCGAACCTTTTCTGGCAAACATCCTATGCTACATACAAATGCAAATAAAATTATAATTAAAAACATTCACAATGGTTCTTTGTTATATTTTGTATTTCTTCTGTAGGTGTGGTCTCTTTGTTCATTGGTTTTATTGTGATTAACTGCTTCATAGATGTAAACAAACATATCGAGTTCGCTTATAACACAGGTGCACTGGGGTCTCGGAGCCAGGTGTTCAAAACAAGTGCAGTGCCTTTTATGACTTCTGCTTTGTCTGACTGCTAACTCGTACAGGTGCAATTATGTCTGACACACAGGCAAGCCGTTAGAAGTTGATTTGTAACCAATCTTCAGACAGAGATAAGAGAGTGAAAACGTTAATGATTTACTCTGATTTATGCGCTGCACTATAAAAAAAAAAGAATACAACCAGTTTCTCAAATCAAAGAACGTCAGCAACAATCAAACATGGCTTTTATATTTAAAGTGTATCCTGTGCTCAATATTACAAACTGGATGATTAATCTCTATAGAAGCAACATACATTTACAGTATCATTGACTCTTATAGTTTTAGTTAGATTTTTTTAAAGTTAATGCTTTTGGCAGATACACAAATTGAGATGTTTTTTCATAAAGGGGGATTCTACACCAACAGACCCCAATGCAGAATACATTTAGTGTTGCATGCACATTATAAAGGAGTATAAGTTGATCTTACCTAGGCAACAAACTCAGCTTTATGGATAAAGTATATTCTGTATATTAACTGGACACAAATAACAGGTATATAACATGTGATTCAAACTGGTACAATTATGAGAAATCTACTGCATTCATTGGCTTTGATCCAACAGGTAAATTTTTTACAGTGTAGGAACCAGTGTGTCCTGCTTGTGTGTTTTTGACTCGGCCAATAGAAAAGCAGCAGACAGAAAACACTCTTCATAATTAAAGCTCTACTACTGCCGTCTGATGTTCCCTGTCAAATAATACTCTTCATTTATTTGAGAGACACCCAAACTCATAATTTATCCAAATATTTCCTCTTCAGATGGCGACCACGTTTTTACTCTGAAAGGGAATTTACTGCTTTACATGCTCTACCTTTTGCAGCTGTTTGCAAAACCCACTACTGCTGAGGCTTTCAATTGAGATGGGGCACAGCACTAAAGGGTACAATACGGTATTCAGTGCATTTTACTGACACAACAGAAAGCAGACTGACATTCACAAACTGACATTCAACCGACCAGTGTCAAACATATTGCATACAAAATCAATAAAATGATAATAACAAAAACAAAACAACATTGTAGAAAAGTAATCCTAATTAAAATTGCCAAGTTATGTTACACCTTTTATCATATGCTTTGCTCATACAAGTAAAAAAAAGTTGAATAAATGTAAAACTAAATGAATTAATTCATTAAAGAAAAAAATATAGCGCAAACGAGCAGTGCCATCTCAGTCCGAACAAGTACTTCTAAATGATTATTTCTTTAAAATGATTGGCAACGTCCAACAATTGAAATACAAGATCCTTGCATTATTATTGCATTGCCTTTGTAATGTAATTTGCATCAACTTCGAAAGATGCAAACCAACCTGGGCAATAGCCAGTGCGTGTTGCGACTCAGCTGAAACCATCATCCAAAAGAAGTACAGCCGAGTTTCCGAACATAAACCACCTAATAACAGTTCTGTTTTTATACCACATTTATTAACAGGAACACACTGATTTATTATTGGAACAAATTTTGCCTTGTACATGCCACTTTCTTTAAGACTAGGGTTTTCCAAACTTTGAAACAAGCCAAAAGTGAGTGATGGATACTGGCGCCAGCATTATCCCATATGGAAAAAAGATCAGGTGTGGGGTACTTTGGAGAATGTCCCACAAAACATTAGCCACAAAGAATTATTTGTAGTACAAATCATATAACCACAACATTTTTTTAATAACAAAAATACAGATATCTTTAAGGCCCAAAACACAACTTTGCTATGTTTAACTAAAAGCACTTCTTGTGGTTTAGTTTGGTCAGAATAACGGCCGATCTGATTTCTGATGTTCCAGGACCATCATTCTAGTTGTTGGTCCAGGGCTATCTTTTCAATGAACCTTCATCCTAAATTAGCACCCAAACCATAGACCTGACCATAACCTTACACAGTTGATATTCTGGCCCTAACCTTAACCAGACACAGGGACCAATATAACACTCTAACCATGCCCTAACCCTAACCAGTTAAAATCATGCCAGAACCAACAACTAGGAACATCAGCATGATGGTCTAGAAAATCAGCAACACGGGGAAATCAGATCAACCCAGAATAACATTTAGCCAGACATTGAATTTTATCAAGAGTCTTAGTTGACCAAATTCAATCTAACTACTGTATAGATAAACCTTACCATTCTTAGACATAACATAACTATAGCTATATAACTCTTCAAATGTTAAGCAATTATTTAACATCCAAACCTACACATACAACAGGATGTGTGATGTTTGGAAGCTACTATGCGATTAGCAAGTATAACAACAGGATAAGGACTGATTGAATTCAGCCTCATTTGATGAACAGCACGGTCCAAATAGTTAAGGCATTTGCAAAACCTCAATTACCAAAAACATTTTCCAAAAACTGCAATTTCTAAAACCCAGTACACTAAGAACTAGATTTAGTGCCAGACAAAACAGTCATTGTAAATCATGAAAATGAGGACATAAGACACTGAAAATACCCAGAACAGAAAACCAAGATGAAACAGGAAGCATACAGAAGACATTAAAACCTTCCAACACAAAAAATATTTAGCCAATAGTCATTTTAGCTACCACCAAAATAGAAAGACTGCATTGTAAGGGCCTTACCAAAAACGGTTAACTCTGCAAGCATTCATAGACTACAGATTAAAATGGTGCTTGGTAAAAATCCATAAAAATTACCCAAAACTGACCGCAGTGTCCTTAAAAAAGCTCTGAGTGCGTCCTCTGACTTTAGAGATGACGTCTTCAGTTCAGTGGCTCAGTGGTTTACGCAAGTATAAACTTTAGATGGTCAGTTCAGACAGGGACAGGCTACTTTTAAGCCTTTTAAGAGGCTAGAATTACACCCAAAACGGACTCAAGTATGGTAATAGTAAAATAAGTTACTGGTTACTCAAAGCCACAACTTCACAGCAGGAAGTATTGTGTGGTTTGGCATGTAAAGAGTTAAATGTATACTTATCTAAACCACATACTGTACTATAAAAAGAGATTTTGTTAGTAAATAAGGTCATTTGTCACAATATAATGCTGATTGTTTTCACAGCCCAAACAAACGGATAAAGAAAGGAGAGATTTGGAATTAGTATAATAAAAACAGTAATAATGAAATAAGAACTATACTCTGACTGTTTACATGGAATACTCCGGTTAAGGATCATAATCAGATTAAGCTCAAACTCCGATTAAGGTGTTTATGTGCAGCTGGAATTGGAGTAATCCATTTGCACCTGTTTAAAGATAAAAGCATAGTCTGATTAAGCTAAAAATAATAATGTGCTATCATGTGGGATAATGAAATATTTATATCAAATATATTTGAAGTGAACAGTTAAAACATGTTGCCAGTATGTCCATATTTAGTAAAAATGACGATAGTATGTAGCCGGAGGTATAAAGCTAACGCTACGGTGAACATGACACTTCAATACACCTCTGTGCTACATTTCAACTAAATGCTTTATACTTTCACTAATTTGACTTGAGATTCATGCAATGGAAATTATAATATCAATGCTGTGACTGACTGACTAAGTAGGAGTTGTCTAGTGCCTCTTAAACCAGACACAGCTATTTCTAATAACAGCTAGCTTGTTTTGCGACTTTTATATTGCAAAATAAATGTTTTTTTCAGTCAAAAAGCTAGTGGTAACTTTGGCAAAAAGGGGTGGAATCAAGCAATGATGTGATAAAGGTGTCTAAGGCTTAATAATTCTATTCTTGCATAATACTGTATAAGATAAATTCTAAATGTATCAGCTATGGTAGCCCGTCAAGGACATGTTATGGTCTATAAACCAACTCTAAATGGGTGTGTTTATAATTTAAAGGTTAAAAATTCCCTTTTTTAAGTAAGGTTATGTTGATTAATTACAGGTAGCTTGTTCTTGCACGCAAAAAAGGCATGTCAGGGCATTCATGTGTAAACAGCAACCAATGAAATAACAGAGAATGGGCAAAACAGTTTAAATTTCTAAGTGACAAGTGGCTTGGTTTGTGTTAAGAAGAGTTCATGTATAGTTTATAAAATAAAAAGTTAAGCAGATCACGATATAGATTTTGCTCCTGTCAGGACATAAAACCAATAATTTTCTTATTGAAGATGGGGTTACATCACAAAACACCTGTGGTTGCTAAATTATTGATAAAGCAGTAATAAGCAGAGGTCAGAGGTCACGTCCCAGTGTCCGCTCTGGTGTCAGGAGGTCGGGCGGAGGATTCACAGCTGCTCATTGGAACATGGCCCAGGCGTGGTGAATGATCGGGAACAAACAAAAGGAAGAATAATGCTTGAAGTGACAGACTGGAGGAGCTCTTAAAGTGACAGCAAGCCAAATTTGATCATGTGGAAGTTATTAGAAGAATCAGCAGATGTGAAAATGCAATGCTCAGGAGGAAATCGCTTGATTCCATGACTGAACAGGGACTATAAGTGTAGGTGGTCGATAAAGTTGGAATGGAACCTGCAAATATTCATTCTCTATGTGGAATTTACAATCTAAGACATTATTATTATACCCCTGACTCTAAGCAAAGAGGTTAGAGGTTCAATTCTCAACACATAAGATATTTGGAAGGAGTCTGCATATCCTCCCCATTTTACCATGGATTCTAACCACTACAAATTTTCCTCCCTGCATCCAAAGACATTATTGAATCAACCCACAGTCACACACTGGCTATGGTAAACTACTTCAATAACCATAGCTGCCCTGGTGCACACTGAAAGACGTGGCAGCCATTCACTCTTTCATTAATAGACAATATGCATGTCTTACCCAAGGACACAAGGGCAGTATGCACTGGTTGGAGCAGGAATCAAACTGACAACCTTCTGTTTATAGGACAACCGCTCTACCACTGAGCCACTGCCACCCCATAAGGTAAGGTGAATTGTCAGCCCTGCGACCAACCACCTTTCTGCGGAATTAGTTGAAGATGACTACTTTGTGAGGAAGGGTCCTGTCTGGGCTATCAGACAGCCATTGACTCTTACATTTACTCACCATCTATATCATAGTCACCAATAAATCTATAAATGGATGTTGAACAATGAGAGAAAGCTGTAGTAAACCCAAAGAGTACCCACATGTAGGAAAAGGTCATTATATGTCTTTGGTGGTGACAAGTTGTCACCACCAAAGACATACATTGCCCGCCAACTAACAATTGTTTCAAAGTGATGCCAGCTAACATGAATTCTAAAATGATACAACGTGGAATGTATATGGAAGCCTTAAGCACTTGACAAATGGAAGGACTCTTGTTTCCCACGCTGCCTGTATGTTATATAGTGACAGATCCTCAGCTGTTTGTGAATAATTATGGATTGGGATGTGAATCTGTGCAGCAGATGGAGGGCGGGTCCTGTGAGCTCCATTCAGATGCACTAGAAAACTTTTTATTCAGTTGGACTCGTATCAAACATCAGGGGAAAAGACTTGGATGCTTAAGACAGTAGGAGGAAGAGGTGCAGCAGTGGCAAGCATACTGAACTACATTAGAGAGATGAACACAGAAGGGTGGGGAGGTCATTTATATTGTGATACGTAAACAGTAAAGCATGTCAGATTGATTCCTCAACAACCTTTTTGAAAATGAACTTCAAACTAAGTCATGCCTAGGTTAACAGCTAAAACATCAGTAGATAAAAGCGACCATGTTTTGTAAAAGTATTTGAAATTCTGTACATTTTCACACAGAGATTGGCCTCCACAACTTTTGTCGCCGCAGGGCAGCTATGACAATAGAGATATCTTACTGCCATCTGTGTGTGACGGTGACAAGAATGATAATGCACTCAATGGTAAAGCACATTGTCTTGAGTGTTATTTTTATTAGGCATTTGTAGATCCTCACAAGTATTTTTAGCTCCTGAAAACACCTGTGGAGCTAATGCTAGGACATTACGACAGGGTTAGCTAAATGCAAAAATCAAAAAGTGCGGTCGTATATTACTATTAGGAGTTCTGTGTAGATCTTCTGAAAGTGAAATTCATTATCAACCTGACTGATTTTGAAGACCTTCTATAGATAGACGGGCTTAAATCATAAACTTTCAACACAAAATGACTATTGTTTTAAGCTAGTGTCTGGCCTCATTTACAGGAGGAATGTGCTGGTTTCAGGCAATTACACAGTGCAGTACAACCACACTATATAACACAATGCAGGCTAGAACAAACTGCAATAAAATGTATCAAAAAACTTCAAGTGAAAGTGTTGGCAAATGAACAGGGAAATAAGAGACATGTAGATGAAGTGAAGCTCTAATAGCAGCTTTCACTCAGCGTCTGTACTCTGTCATTAGCGTAAGTCTAATGTTTACTTTCTCATCTACAGCAGTCATTTTTCAAACAGTTCTGCTAAGACTAACAAGACGCCTCAACGTTTGATAATTTTCCCATATATTTATCTTGCATTGATGCAAAGGCACATTTTGCACAGCTGTCCTCTTTTGTAATGCTTGAGAAATTGAATGTGTAAAATTTGCAGGTATCCGATCCTAAAATCACATTATTTCACATCAGTAGGTATAGTACATAGTTTTGTGGAATGCATTATTTCAGGTGACTGGTTGGTTTAATAACCCTTCACATTTTGTTGGCATCGAATCATAACATTGGTGCCTGCAGGGTTGTTCCCAGATGAGTCAGCATATTTCAGCATAACTCAATACACATACGGTCTCTGTCATCCATCTGCCTGTGACAAAGAACTGTCAAAGTTCTCAAAAAAACATCAACTACAAGAGGGCACAAGCCTGTGTACTATTTGTGCCAGGCCCAAGCCTGCATAACATGGAGATGGTTTCAAACTCCAAATGTCCATACCAGATGAAATAAAACTATTATTACTATCATATAGCAACCAGAAAACTTCACACAGGAAAGAGCGGCAGGTTGATGGAAGCTACTTTAGGCCTGAGATGGTATACATCCTACATAATGGTCAATTATTCTTGAGGCTAAGATTAAATGGTTCTCTGTGCATCAGCCATGCACTTATCTGACCATTGTCTAGTGTGCTCCATGCCTAATTCCCAAAGAGGCTGGTATAAGCTCCATCTACCCACAACAGGAATAGGAAGGGGATGAATACCAGGAAAGCAGCCATTGTTTTGTGAATGGACGTCAACTTTACCATCAACATTGCCGTGAGTAAACAAACAAAGCACTGTCCAATTACCAACTGATGGCAGGTCACTATTATCCTATTTGAGTCTCATTAGTGGCCCATCTATACCGGGCCAGAACTAACACATCAATGATTCATGATGATGAGGATTAAGAGTAGGCTTGTGACTCAATTTCCAATGTTTTCTCCAACTCTGGAAACGGTAACTATCTCACAGTGTGTTCACTGTTTGATAAATAGACCCGTTTTTATTTGTCTGCTTTCACATGATCTGTCCTGAACTTTCAGCTCAAAACAATGAAACTCCTCAGCCTATGTGAACAGCCTGTAGTTTCCCATGGACATAGTCAGACATAGTCAAACTGTGATTCATGGCTAAAAAAAAAAAAAACGGCACAATTGGTCTAAAAACAATGTAATTTCATTGAAAGACAGGTCCGGATCCTCTGACATTAAAGCCGTCTACCACCTACCGAAATACAATACAAATAAAAACTTAATATTTCAAATGTATTTATACATTTTTTAATAAATTTTTTGGCAAAAATCTTAACATTTAATAAATCAAAAACACCCACTGGCTATTAGGAAGACCTTTCACCTGATTATGAGCTCAAACACAAATAGCTAACCAGTCATCAGTCATCAAGCCATTAAATTCGTTCATACACATATGTTTCAAAATACGACCAATATCCAGCGAGTGGCATCTTTGCCAGCGAAAATGCATTGTTGACGACAGAGAGCTCAGTGATTCTGAAAGTGATAGGTTTGAGATAATAGAAAGGAACCATTACAATTAGCATAAGCATATTGAAATGCATATTATGTCAAAACATTAAGCAGGTGGGCTACAGCAGCAGAGGTCCACACTGGGTGCCACTTTATTAGGTACAAGGTCTACCTAATAAAGTGGATATCAAGCAGCTGTTTACTATGTAAGACCTGTAAGTTATACAGGCTTTAATATGTGAAAATACAGTATCTGGAATAGGCTTACACTCTGTTCCGTCCAACTTCAAACACCTTTGGTTTTGACACTAACCACAAAGCACATGAGTAAACAGATGAATATGGGTCAGCCATTACAACCAGCCATTAAAATCAAATTACAATGTGGCATGAAAGAGCTGCTAACACAACCCAAATGTGTGCAGAGGATTTTGAAACAAATTCTTTACAGAGGCGGGAGGTTGATGGAGAAAACAGGTGTGGGCTGTTATGACTTTGACCTCCTGGTTTCAAAGGAACGTGAGCAGCCTTCAGTTAGCTTGTTACAGTTCTTAAAAAAACAACTTACAAACATGCATAAGTAACCAGTTTAAATGTAATAAATGAAAAATAGGATTTATTTGTTGTGGCTTCAAGCGTCCCATGACCTTAATACTGATAAACATCTCAGAAATGTGTCTCTGATACTTCATTCTCTACAAGTCTTGTGTCTTAGATCTGATAATATTAAACTATTTAGAATTTGCAAATAAATAATGAGGTTTTTGGAGGTTTATTTCAGACATAATATAGGAAAGCAATGCAGCCGACCTGGCAACAAAACTGTCTTGACTTCCATTGGACAAAAGACGTGCATGTAGAAGGGAACCGGTAAATCAAATTTTCCTATAGTGGATTAATGTTAGAGTAAATAGTTGTCTGTCAGTGTATGCCTCTGTGTCAGCCCTGTGACAAATGCCCCATTTCCACTAGTACCTACTCAGCTCTACTCGGCTCAGCTCTACTCTAATCAGTTGGTTTTCCATTATAAAAAAGTACCCCCTTAATGTGGGTGGGACATCACACCTCTCAGCCAATGACTTGTCCAGAGCCAAGAGTCTACCTAATTTGCAAGTGTGAAAACCAGGCCAGGCTGAGTGGAAATGGGGAAAAAGTAGCGAAAATAGGGTTATGTCAGAATGGGCACTAACATTAAAATCATGCCAAATTGAAATGTAAATTATTGGCCATCTTCAAAGGTTAAAGTTAAGACGGTTTGATTTAGGGGTGTTTAAGGCTTATTTAACGTTCAAATATAAAAAGGCCACAATTTCCTATTCATGTCATTTCCTTTATACTGACTATTCAATAAAGGCACCTGGAGGTGAACACTCCAGAATCATGACTTCCTGGAGGGTCTGCCACTTTTAACCCCCCAACTCCAACATAAACACTCCTATCCTGCTTATGCAAAAGAGTTGAAGAAAAGACAAAATCATGAAAAGAAACTACTTTGAAGAGCTGAAATTCAAACTGGCTTTTCCTGCCCAGCTTTCCTGCCTTTTTGACTGGAGTATTTTTATCCACGTTTGATTTTGTCAGAGCCAGCTAGATCAAGGGAAACGGCCACACATTGATGTCCAAGCCAATGCTAAGTATGCAGTTTTTTTATTTCATTGTATTGCATTGGGGAGCAGATGTTTACTGATGACACAAGGTAGCGATTATCCATTAGCATGTAGCGACCCTCCAAAACAAATGTTAGTCAAGCGTTTTAACAAGACATGGGTTTAGACAAGGCATGGGTTTAAACAAGACATGGGTTTATACAAGACATGGGTTTAAACAAG
>JAVQKC010146024.1:0-12894 GCA_036025475.1 Philypnodon macrostomus | reverse complement strand
ACCTAGACTAATACAAAACTGGGACTAAACCAAGTCTAAATCAAGACTACTCCAGGTTTAAATTAGTTCTTAACCTAGACTAATACAAAACTGGGACTAAACCAAGTCTAAATCAAGACTACTCCAGGTTTAAATTAGTTCTTAACCTAGACTAAAACCAGGATTACTAGTGGACACCGTACCGCAGTTTGTGAACTGGTCAAACGCAAACAAGAATTACTTACCCCGGCTGAGCGGCAGCCTGGCTGTATGAGCTGTAGTCTGTGGAGAACGGATGAGAAGAGAAACGAGGTTAGCAAGAACAAAAAACAATGGTTGGCGCGCGAGGCCGGTTATGCTAGCCGCACGTTCCCCCCCAACGGCCAAATGCACCTTACGCTAAAACACACTTTCATCAGTCCGGTGTGTCTGCTGCTGCTCATAAAAAAAGCCTAAAACCAGTTTACGTAAATGCCGCTGCGTCTCGATGCTCTTCAGAGCTAACTAGCTAGGCCTTTGTTGTTGGCTAACACCGGGCGGCTTCTTCAATTCACAAGCAACCTGCATTCTACATATAAAAAAACGCTTTCAAACACAAAACGTGACTATATGCGTGACCTAAACGGTGCAATATTTTAAATTCCAACGAATAACAAAACGTTTTTACTTGCCTGGAGCTGACGCCATTTTGGTGTAGTCGTGTTCCGTGAGTACGCAGCAGACTGAGGCCGAACAAGACGGAGTCTGCGTCCGTGCTCACGGGGAAGTCTCGCGAGAACAGAAGTATTCGACTGCCCGAATAATAAACAATTTAATAAATTAACAATAATAATACTTTAATAATAATACTTTTATAATTTAACATTTTAATAATGTAATAATACTCATTTAATAATCATAATGTAATAATAATCATAAATTAATAATAACAATAAAGCGTTCGTGTTAGGTAATCATAATTCATATTGAGGCCCGGGGGTGGAGCCTAAGTAAAAACATGACTGTTCAAAAATGTAAAAAATTTATATATATTAAGATACCTTTAACTTAAAATATAATAATCTGTGTTCAAGAGACTTTCTTTTTAAATGCGAACTGACAGCACAATTCTGAAGTCTGGTGTGTGCCTCGTGATCTTTTTGAACAAGTTTGGCGAGTGCAGGGTGCTTTTATAAAAACAACCAATAAAAACGCTGCAACACGACCACGTGACACAATACGGAAATAGAACCCGATTGGTGAATGGGAACAAAATAAACCTGCTCGTGAAAGTAGTCATTTAGTGCCTACTCTATAAGTGCCACACTGAACTTTTACATTGATTTTCTTAACATTTACATCTTACCTTATCCTGTGATGCGTTAAACTCCGTAGGATTTTGTATTAGGGCTGATGTGTTCGCTACAATGTCAGCATACTCTTTGGAAACATCTGAATTATGACTTTGCTGTTTACGTTGAACGATGATCTCTCGTGTACTGTCAGTATGGCATTGGTTCGGTTCAAATCGCCCTGGGTTCTTTTCGGGGACATTATTATTGGTGATACTAATGCTGTGGATATATGCTGGAGCGATACAAGCAAGTCTCAGTCTGGGGCCAGAAGGGAACTTTCCCAGATTCAGTGGTAAGAATAATTCATGTTATTATTATTATTAGTCTGTTATTTGATTATCTTTTACAGTAGACACACGTAACACTGTAATCTGCAGAAGTTTTGTTATTGGCCTTTATGCAGACAAGTATTATGGGTTAATCCGGCTGTCAGTCCTAAAACAATTCCCCCCCCTTGGCTAATGTCCCCAACTACGTCCCATAGTAGACGGAGGTGTAATTCCATATTCATTATCACAATATTAGAGAATTATAAGAATTGCCTCGATATATTTTGATCTACCCGAATCAGATAAGGTACTCTTTATTGTCCTTGAAGGCATCAACAACCACAGTCAACTCTCACCAGTCACACTACATTCATTCATAGGCTTGCCAGTATATCCACAGTTTAGGGGGATTCAACTGCCAATATGTAAGCTGTAAATAGTAGAGTGGGTGACAGTATATTGCGGGCGTCCACAGATCTGTTCCTGTACGCTGTGAGCCACGATGACCTCCCCTCTCTGCTGGTGGATGTGGCCTTCCTGCTGCTGGTGGGGCCGTGTGAGGAGAGGCGTTGGGGCACGGTGGCCTTCCTCGCCCTGTCCGCTCTGACCACGGCCGCCCTGCCCTGCGCCTACGCCCTGGTGTTGTTCGTGTTCGGGGGGCAGGCCAGTCGGGTGTGTGGGTACTCCGGGGTACAGCTGGTCCTGTTCACGGCCCAGTGCAGACAGGTGTCCCGCAGGAGGCTGCTGAGGTGTGTGCCCGTCTGGGTGCTTCCCTGGGTGTTTCTGCTGTCCGCTATGGTACTACTGCCCGCAACACCCACTCTGCTGCTCTTCTTCTCCATATGCATCGGGCACAACTGTATCCTGACATTTCAATAGAATACGTTTGGTTTAACATTGTTCAGAACATTATTAACAAAACAATCAAGATTTAATATCTGAACCGTCATACAGGTCATATCTCATCTTTAAGGTCATAATTCTAAATTCACAAACATGAAGCAACTGAAACCAGTGGTTGTCGAACTAAACCTCATACCACGTGGTATGGGGCTCCTTGTTTAGGTTTCAGGTTTCAAGTTTATTTGTCATATGCACATTCAACACAAGGTAAAAAAATGCAATGAAATGCTTTGGATCGGAAAAACCGTTAGACTCGCTAAGATACTCATGAAGTACTAGTAACATGCAGTAATAGTACATGGTAAAAAAGTGTGCAAAAAGAGATAACTGACAATATAATAAACATATAATAAAAAAAGTACAATACAAAATACAAAGATGCAGGTAGGATTAAATAAGGTTTAGTGTTCACAGATACTCACCCACAGAAAGGGGGGGATCCTGATGCCATCCAAATGAGGGTAGTGCGTTTGAAAAACTGAGCTATATAAGGGGGTGACTCCTGAGGACCACTAGAAAGCGCATCATCAAAGAGCATATCTTACGTGAGTGTTGTGATTGTTTGTGTATAATGCTTAACTCCAGTCACAGATCACCAGTCCTTCATCGGGACGTTACAAGAACTAGAGCAGAGCAGCTTTTTCAACTACATTCCAGAGTGGGCCTACATCTCCACCTCAGCCAGGCTCAGGCTCCCGACACACACTACCTCACACAGGTGCGGATACAAATATGTAACTGTACCTTCACTGTTGATATGACTAACTTGACTTTTCTGAACCTTTTTTGTTGTATTTTGTTGAACTCTATATGTATGCTTCATTTAATTTAAACCCATGGGAAACAGGATCCCAAAACATGGTAACAAAATATTGGTATCAGAATCAGCATTGGCCAAACTGGGAATTGATATCTCGGCCAAGAATGTACAACATAATTATGTCTCAAATATTTTACTGAACAATAGCAAAACAAATGTTTTCTGTTTTTAACACGCAGACAAACAACACAAACACAAAACAGACAACACGACTCGCTAGACAAAGACCACACATTCACACGGACAACTGCAAGAATGGTATAAGTATGGTGAAATACTTATGTTCTTATTTACAGATGTAACCCTCATTCACATACTTCAGACAGAGAAGAGTTGGCACCTTCTGTGAGCCCCCCTCCCTCCTCTTGGTCTGGGGCCTCTCTAGGGTCTTCTGCCCTGTCTGCGGATGGGGTTGATGCCGTGTGGGGTATGAACCAGTCCCACGGTCTGACTGAGACGGAGCTCTTAGAAGAACAGATGTTACGAGCGGGGATCCTGGCCTCTCTGTGGGACGCTCCGGATAGTTCTGCTGCTAAAGTAGAGCTGTCCAAGTCCTCTGTGTCCTCTCTCAGGTTAGGACATATCTTCCCTTTAGATATTTTTGGAGCGATTCTACCCCTGTGAGCAGGTAGAGACTGTTGTGGTCTAGATTCGAACTCATGACATGAGCATTATTTAAGCCGATGTCCTGCCTTGATAAACGGAATTCAGAAGATTGAGACTTGTATAACTATAGCCTCCAATGGGGAAACACCCATATAGATGATAGACTAACTTCACATGATCACATTAACAAAAATACAATTTATTTACCAATATATTAAAAAGTATAAAAATGACCAGTAAATATTGTGCTTTTTCTTGCAGGCTGCAGCAGCTGGAGAGGATGGGCTTTCCCACAGAGAAAGCTGTAGTGGCACTGGCAGCGTCCAAACAGCTAGAGGGCGCTGTGTCCCTGCTCATTGATGACTGCATCGGTGAAGAGACTGTTGCTGTGGTGTCTCCTCAGAGCAGATAGACAGAAGTACACTCCAGGACGGGGCCAAAGACGAAAGAGCTGCACTTGACTCAGCTTCCATATTTAACATGGGATTTTGGGAATAATAATTGATGATGGCATCCTCTTGTTAAGAAGCTTCAAAATGAATTCTTGGTATAAGAATTATGCTGCTTTCAAGTGCATGTCAGACAGTTCGGATGGTAAAATCTCAACTCGTTTACTAGACTTTTATGCATCCATCCATCCATTTTCTTCCGCTGCACCATGGTACCTCCCGCGGGTGGTGGGTCCACGGGAGGGCCTGACAGTGTGTGCACGGGCGGGGACTCGAACCACCGACCCTCCGGTTGAAGGGCGAGAATCTACCCACTGCACCACCACTGCGGCAAATTATATAATAATTATATTCTATTGTATCCAATTCTCTTTTATTCTATCTAGTCTTTCATAGACCAATGTGATATTTTTTGGCCTCTGTATGGGATTTAACTGCAGACTAAAAGTAGAATCATAATCATGGCAAAGACAGCAAGTGTAAATGATATCCTTTTGAAATCAGTTTGGTCCTACCTATGTAGTTGGAGTTAACCTTATCTCACAACATTACATTTCTGGTTCCAAACAGTGTTTCTTATCCAAAACATAAACCACCAATATCTTCCAGGACCTAACCTTTGCTGAAAATCTGGACATTTTTAACTGTACTTTTGACATGATCTGGCACCAAAGAAGCATTTGGCGACTGCATTCTGTCTTATAAATGAGTTGTCAGGGTCAGCGTGGTAATTTACTGATCAATTTCTCTTCATCCATTTGCCTCAACATTTACAGTTGAATTTCATTCCCATTCCTGGCACGTCTCCTCAGTGTTATTTTTACTCCTTGTTAGAACCGCTGATATTGCATTGTCATAGTTTTTTCAAGGCCTTTTTAATTTGATAATATTGCTGGGCTGGCGTTTCTCCGTGGATACCTTGAGTACCTGGTAACTAAACAACAAACAAGAAAAGTCATTTTATCTCTGGTTTAGTTCCTGTTTAGACCTGTTTTTTACATACAGCGTTAGTTGATACTTTGATTTCCTTTGGGCAACTTCAAATAGACCTAACAATGCCCATATTTGTTTCAATTTATATTAGGCCTGGTTAATTCCAGTTGTAGTGTTTAGCTTAGACAAGGTTTCAATCTGGTTTAGTCCTGGTTTAGATAGTCTATAACTGATTTACCATGGTTTTGGTATGGTTTAGTCTTGGTTTAGACCTGGTTTAGCTCAGTTTAGGCTTGTATGCTTAGCCCTGGTTACACCTAACACTGATAAACTTCAAGCTTAGATCTGGTTTAGGTCATGGTTTAGTCCTGGTTCAGTTCTAGTTTAAACCTGGTTTAGTCAGGATTGAGTCCTAGTTTATACTTGATTTAGTCTTGGTTTAGCACCACTTTAGTCTCAGTTTACCAAGTCTTTTTATTTTTGGCAATGAGAGGAATATCCTTGTATTCACATCTTGTTGTATTTGTAGTGCCCTTGTTGATGAAGTTTACACAACGCTGACTAAGCCCTTGACTATGAAGTATTCTAATTAGTGTGAATAAACATCACAGTTGCTACAGCGTGCTACTGGTGCCTGAGTAAGAAGTGCCCCACGGCTACATCTATGACATGTTTGTTTTTCAGCTGACACAATGCACACAAAGTAGTCCATATATTCTTAGCAGTGTTTCTAAAGTAGCCTCCAGCAATACAAGGCAGTGTGCTGGCATTCATCGCAGTTGGAACCGCAACACGGAAGAAAACCAATGATTGACGCATACACCTCGATGGCCACTTTATTAGGTAGACCTTATAGATAAAGTGGAACCCGGTGTGGTCTTCTGCTGTTGTAGAATTATACAGTTCTATCTGCGTTCTGACCACTTTTGAGTAACTCCACTTCAAGTCAAGGCTTGATATTACAGATAGAACTTTATATTTACCTACAAAAAGCTCAAAAAACGAATAAAACACTTGCTATTATCCAAATATAGGAATATGTAAATAACAAAATTTGACCAAAAATATCAGCTAGAACCTTATAATTCTACATTTACTATACATATTCTTAATTTACAGAGATATTATCTAAGTATCTCTGTACACACTATACAGAGATGCTTAGATGCTTAGGGCGATGAATAAAGGTCAGTAAATAACTGACCTCAGCCATAAACAAGGGATTTTCAGAACTGCCGCTCAGTGGATATTTTAACTTTAAATTTCAAACAATTCCCTGTAAGCCCTAGACTTGATTATGTGCGAAACTGCCAGTAGCACATACATTTTCGAACACTAAGCACAGTTCCCATGGCACCAACAACTACACCATGTTCCTCTTCATTGTGATGCTTGGTTTGGACTTCATCAGATTTGTCTTGAATTTATGTGTGCAAGGCTAAATCCATTGGCTTGATGCAATGTGATAGGCTGATTAGCTATTTTAACTCACAAACATGTAAATAGCTATACCTAATAAAGTGGCCAGTGGGTGCACTTACAATTATGTAGAAATATTAGTAGTTTACTATCCACAAGCTCCAAAAATGATATACTACTATATTTATTCTGAATATTTCATGTGGTATTGGCTATGAATTTTTGCATCACCCAGTAATTTAATATTAGCTTTATGAGATGTATGAATGAATATATGAAAGAGGAAGAAGTCTAATGAAGGAGGGCCAATGAGTTCCTTTGGTCTGGAAATGCACAACAAACATTGCATATTTAAGCATGAAAAAATGAGTTATGATACAAATATATTTTTGGGGATACGCCATTTTTTTATCATTTGCTTCTTGATATTTTCAGTAGATTTACAAAATGAATGGTCAGATAAATGGTTTTAGATTTTTTTGTGATTATTTGATGAGATGGATATCCCAAATGATTGCAGAGGTATTGCATACCCACAGTTTAATATTAATAATGCAAAAATGTTTGTAATTATTTCTAACTGCCCTATACAATTACACTGATTTTTATTAGACACAAAGGCATACTGGATAGAAGCAGGGAATACGTGTGCATGGAAGATCGGCAATATATACGAGAAGATCACTGGGGATAAAAGTCAGATTTATATGCTAAGCTATAAAGCAAGGGCAATAGAAAAGACATCGGCAGCACAGGTGAAGAAATATAATAACGTGGTGTAAATATCAATGCACAATGAGAGTATATAGTTATGAATATGGATTGTGTATTGTACATTTGTGTAAGGGATGCTAGCTATTTAAACACTATTCTTGCACATCTAAGCTTTGGATGCTTTCATCTCACATTTGGTACATTATACAACAAAATTCTTGGGATACCGTAGAAGTGAGCTTGTGGGGGATTGTGTGGGACTACATATCCATAGTGCCATCTAGTGTCTCCTCTATAAACATACAAACATGAAGCATTCAGGGCACTATTTTGTGTAGTTTTTAGTAAATTATTAGCATTTACAATACAATACAATACTTTTCTTTTTTCAATGTTTGTTACAGGTATTGTCTTCATTACAATTTAGACGCACAATAATTTTTTGGGAATAATAATAATGGAAACAAATCTACAGCTGAAAGGCCCTGCTCAACTCTTATTTTACTTTAGATGCTTCAATAAAATACATGTTGATAAATGTTTACCTGTGAAAAGGAAAAAAATATATATCGCAATTGCATTTTTAATGGTCGCAATTAGCAAATCACAAAGGCTGCTTTTTAGACAATATTATATATTCCTCTGCACAAAACTAAATATATAAGATAAAACCTGTTTACCTTGAAGCTTTAACCTCTACAAACAAGCTCTGAAAGGCGTTTGATTCTTCTTTCAAGTGCTAATGCTTCCAGACCGGTTTAAAATGTGCTGTGAACTGAATCTCAAAATCACAAACCTAATATCAGTTATTTTTATATATTTTGTTCAATCTTGCAGCCCTAATTATTACAGAATCCCATTTAATTACGGATCACCAGTCCATGCAGAAAATGTGACCTCATTATATTGTACTTTGTAAGGATTTTGAAGTCACGAAAGATACAGATGAAGCGCATGAAGTTAAAATTCATGAACGCATCAATCGCACTGTGACAAGAAGTGCAAAATACTGTAACACTAATTATACACAAGACTGACGGTACAGCTCAGACTGATGGCAAAGCATGAAAAATGTAATTCCAATTATGCTTGAACAGTTAGATACAAATCGACTAAACATTTTTACACACAGAAATATTCAGCTCCATGTATCAGTACAGAACAATGTCATCCAATGAGCTCATGTACACTTACTGGCCACTTTATTAGATACCCTTTAGCAGCACTCTTAAGACATATCTGCAAAAGTTCAAAATGAGCATCAGCATAAGGGGAAAAGGGTGATTTAAGTGACTTTGATCTGGTTGTTGTTGCCAGATGAGTATTTTATAAACTGTTGATCTACTGGTAGATGAGGAGGGACTCGAACTGATGGTGACGTAGCCAAACAAGGTACAATTAGTTAATTAATCTAATAAATTATCATTGTGTGATTAATGTCTTAAAAATATAGCAGCATACATTATATTTTTTCACCGTCAACATGTTGCTAATATGTTTTTGCTAAAAGACTTGTTGTTGGCAAACCTAAACCTAAAGGAACCCTCACGGCAATACTGCCAAATGATTGGTCCGCACCACCAATGGTGTCAATCGGACAGATCAGCGGGAGCGGTACAAGATGGATTTTAGTGAGTTTTGAAAACCACAAATCTTGCGAGAATCCGGCTTGTGGCGTAAGGTTATTAAATAACCAGTATTACAAGGAAGTTCTATAAATGAGAACATGTCAAACCTGCAAATCAATAGGATACACAATCAGCATCTGTCAGTTCAGTTAATTCCTCAAAACTAAAACTTTGAAACATTTTCTTTTGATATGGTTGTAAAAATGACTCAACCATATCAACCAGTTGTTACCGTTTCTTACTATCACTGCCATGTAAATATGTAAATATGTAAATATGTATGACGATGGTGAAGGTTGTTATTCATCCAGGTAGAGGTCATTCTGAAAGTTGAAAAAGGGGCATCTGGACAAGGTTTTGATTGTTGAACTTGTTGATTGTTGAATTCAACAATCAAAACCTTGTCCAGATGCCCCTTTTTCAACTTTCAGAGTAAGTATGTATGAATGTTTTAGGATCCGAGGACACTCCATAAAACTCCAGTGTCTTCTCCAACACATGTGACATGAACTGGCTTTAAACTAAATTAACATATTTATTAGATAAAAAACTACAGCACTTTAAAATCCTTGTATGCACTTTAACCACATATGCACATTAGATCATGTGTGAATGTAAAACTGTAATGACCTGTTGAACTGTTGTATTTGTTTTGTCCTGTCCTATATGTTAAGGGACTACGAATGAAAATTAGCTGTACGCTAACTTTGGTGCATTTACACATGTATTGTACTGGTGTTTATTAATGTGCATTGTCCCTTTTAAATAAATAAATAAAACCACAGCCAGAAGAAGCACATTGTGTTGCTCTGACATTTAATTTATTTCTAAACTTGATTTGATTGCAAAGCTTACTTTTCCAATATTCATATTTTTGTTGCTTATTTTTATTGCTTTACAATTGAACAGTGACACTCCAAAATGGGTCATGGCTGTTATTTAGCTTCAGAGAGCTCCCAAGTCTTTCAACCCAAACTTTATTCTTTGTGTCTTTTGTTTTCATTGAAGTCTTCAAGGCTTTTATGTTTCTTCCCATTTCTCCTCGGGTGCTTTCCTTGAGCATTTTCAAAGAGATTTTAAACACTGACATTAATTATTAGCGTGTCCCATGCCAACGTGTCGAGTGTGGAAGAAAAGAGAGTGTGTTTTTGTGATTGGAGTAGCCGACAAGCCTAATTCAAGAATAAAGCTAACATCTTAACAGGGGACTTCAGGGCTGTCACTGTGAGAATAATACTCTTAAAAAGATGCTTTACAGTTGGTACATTTTATAGAATGACATCAGAGAGGACATCTGTTAAGAAATGGTTTAAACGAGTATTCATTTTCACACATCTGAGGCCTTTACAGATGCTTCGTTCCTCCCGACAGTATGGTTATTATTGTACTTTTATTATGGTTTATGTACTCGTTTGCCGTTATGCCTATACTGAAACAAGATGCGCCAGTACATAATTAACAAAGCTACATTATTTATGAACTTTCCACTTCATGTGTGGTTACCTGCGAACAAAGACATAACTCGAAAGACTAGGAGAGCACACACTAACACAGACAAATACATTCCTCTAATAGCAAAGATACAGTGCCCAAAACATTGACTTGAAACCAGGGTTCTTCTAGTTCAGAGGTAAATGCTGTCGGTGGTCGAAGGCGGGAGTTCCCTGCTTAGACTGCTGCCTCCGCGACCCAGTTTCGGACAAGCGGAAGAAAATGGATGGATGGATGCTCTTATGATTCACAATTTATATCTCACACATCGCACAGTCTTAGTCCTTGAGGCTGGAGATATTCAACCTCGGTGGCCATTGAGATGTTCTTATCACGTCATGGTACACAATTCTATGAAAAAATATTGGCTTTAGTCATATTACAGATGAGAACTAAAGCTATATTTGTATTATCTTCCTATAAATCCAAATTACATTCTGAGTTACTAACAAATCACAGAACAAATGCAGACAAAACCACCCCTCTAGCCAGAAGTAAAAAAGGCCAAATGTAAAGTATAATACCTCCTTCAAAGTGAAAGAAGAAAGTTCTCAAGGAATATTCATTTTTTATTATCATTTCTCTGCATTAATGTAGTTCTGCTCAGAGTATGCCTCAAGAATACATTTAACTATTCATATTTGGTATTGTTATGGTGGTTCTGTTCTATAGCCCTATAGCCGGAAATGGCACCTGTTTTAGATTAGTGCGGCATGTTTGATTTGGGCTATCCTTTGACGAGAGATGATGAAAAACACTCACTTCAGCTAATCTTTGTGTATTCCATATTAGCCCATTTACTTCAGTCACCAATTAACTAAACATATTATGATGTATATCCATGCACCATCTGCGCTGTCACTATTGTGTGTGTCTCAGCAGCTTAAGAACCTGGTGCCCCTTCTGCTCCTTTTGAAGGGGTGGGGTACTTCATCCTTAAATTGCTGAGGTACAGTTTATATATATATACACACACCTCTATAGGGGGTGAACATATGTTGGTCTAATCCTCCTGTTGAAGAGAGGCTCATTCACAGTGATATAAATGACCTCTTTAAAACACCCATTGTTTGCTGAATGTATACATAATGTCTGATCAAATCCACCAATTTTATATATAAAAAAATAAATAATACAAGCACTATGGGTTGACAAATCAGAACTGTAATCTGCATTTGATGAGATGAACTGTGAAAAAGCTAGTAATTAGACTTTTTTCACCCAGTAGGAATATTTTTCTTCTTTTGACCCATCCTTGGGAAACCTGGCGGCCCTTCTCTAGACCTCGAGCCAGGATCTTGGTCACCTAACTGGTAAATTTGACATTTGAGTTTAGGGTTGTTGATGGTAACTGCATAAAACCAACCAAGAAACAAGGAGAAAATGCAAACACCACACAGAAGGTCCTTGCCAAAACCAGGAACTGAACCCTTGATATAACTGTGCTAACCAATTTGCCACTATACTTTGATTGCATTCATGACCCAATGATTGTATACATCTCTATATAATAATTGTATCAAACGGTAAAATGGTCAAGTATCAACTGACAATCTCATGGCTGCTCATTATTGTAGCCTGTATTTGTAGCTTCTGAATAGCTCATATATAGATTCATAGATGATCATCCAGCCAGCGGACCACAGTTTGCATTCAAAACAGTGAGTATCTAATTACAAACTAAGGACCGTGTTTATGCCAAGACCCATTCAAACAGTTGTAGAGCCAGGACAGACTAAAGCTCAATATGGTGTCCACTCCTCTTTACAAAGTCGTCATTCTGAAGAGGATCTCTGTCCAAAAGGATTGATGGCTTAATCTATTGAGACAGCATATCTTTCAGATGCCCTTCAGTGTGGCATTTCAGTAATCACTCTTCATTGGGCCTTAATTATGTTGTTCTGGATCATAAAATATAATTCTTATTAAGTGCCTTTCTAATTAGACGATCCATAAATGATCAATTAAAGATTGAGGTTTTTTTCGTATAATGAAATGATTGAATTGAGGTCTCATCAATCTCAAAAACAATAGATCCTAATTACCGTTTTTTAGTGTGGCAGAAAGATAATTCAAAAACTAATAGTTGGATTTGGCTAAACATTTCTGGAAGGTTGTTGAGTCTTAGGTGGGTTACACTCTGAACAATGGCCAGTTAGTTGAAGGGCGGACACAAAAAGACACAAAAACACAAACTCTCACATTCAATCTGGCAATTCCCTTAACACATGTGTAGTGGGTTGAAATTAGTTAGGAGGAAAATAGGTACCCCATAATTTTATTTTTGCATGTTATTATTATGTTCTAAGATAATGAGAATATTCAATTGGTTCTAATCTAATTCAAAAT
>JAVQKC010146016.1:0-10999 GCA_036025475.1 Philypnodon macrostomus | reverse complement strand
TGTGTGTGTATGTGTCTACGTGTGTGTGTGTCTACGTGTGTGTGTGTGTGTGGGTGTGGGTGGGTGTGTGCGTGTGTGGGTGGGTGTGTGCGTGTGTGGGTGGGTGTGTGCGTGTGTGGGTGGGTGGGTGGGGGGGGTTCAGTAATGGGTCAATATGGTGAGGCGGAATTGTCTCCAAACAAAACACGTAAACCTGAGGTTTCCCTATCAGCCTCTCATCATTGGCTCTGTGCAAAGACCCACTGCTTTTGTGGCATATGCAATTAACTTGAAGGCAGAATTTAATTATATGATTGTTTTTCAAACTGTCACATGTACTTAGTGTTTGTGTTAGCCAATTCCCTGAGTTTGCAACAAGCTCTTCTTTACAGCTTACCCCAGTCGGCATTTCTTTACCACTCACATTCCCTTGTGTTACATCTCCCCATCTTTTCTCTGGCCACTGGATATAAGCCAAAGCTATTAGCCTGCTGTCGGTTTGAGGGAGGACGGGCATCTATCCTGTTGGCTGATGCAAAATGAACAACAACTCCAGTCACAAAACGCACAACACCGGAGAAGTCCCGCGAATGTAAGGTGAGGACGTCTATAGGCACAAAGTCACTTGGGGGCAACAGTGTGGCAGTGGAGCGTTTCACAGCTGATGAATATTTAGCAGGTGGGGACTCCGAGGTATTAAAGCACCATGGTGGTCGAGTTGTGAAACAATCTCACAACACAAGCAGCTGTCAAGGTGAAGGGTTCACACGACATATGTGTGGACAGGCGTCAAAGCGTGATGAGATCTTTACAAAGATATCCATACATTCATATGTAAGACACTGGTATACTGTCTTTCATACAGTCTGTGCTGACAGGTTGAGTGAAAGCCGATCTTCCCTGAGGATTAGAAAATCAACTTAGGCATCTGTGCTCTATGATGCCGCTCAGCTGGATCCCACCATGTTACTTGATCAGTTTATATTAAGGTAAATAAGACGCTCTGCTTTATTCGCTCAGGTGAGATATCATCACAGAAAAGTGACTGCTCAGTGTGTAACATGAGCCAAGATCTCAATTGATGTCAGTTTTCATAATGGCTTAACCTTATTCTGCAAAGACCTGCTCATTAAAAAAAAAAAGTACATTCAAAGTCTTTTCCTCTGAAGGGATACAAATACACACTGCCCACTTGATTAGGAAGACCTTGGGATCAGTGTGGCCTCCTGCTGATGCATCCCACCTGCTTCATGCTTTGCCATAATGGTCTTCTGCAGACCCTGATGATGTGTTTCTGTCTCAAACCAATCTCTAATATCTAATGTTGCCCCAGGAACTGCCCCTCACTGGATATCTTTTCAAACAATTCTCTGTTAACCCTAGATATAATGTAGTTGTAAGTGAATATCCTTAAAAATGATGTCCACCTGGCGCCCACACCCACATCACATTCTTCATTCTGATAGTTTGGTTTGAACTTTTCTGTTTTAATCCACTGACTTTATGAAATATGTAGGGTTGAATAGCTATTTGGGCTTGCAGGCAGGTAAATAGGTCAACCTAAAAAGGCAGCCAGTGAGCATAAGCTTCTTTGCTATGTAGTACTAACAAAATATAATGCTAAAAATATAGTCATTATGAACTTATGCCACTCTGCAAAGCTAAATATAGTTTTGTCAGTTTTATCACCCTCCAATTACAAACACTTCATTAATAGCAGTGTCATGGCACTCTGTCTTTCATCAGGAACAGTCCAAACACTACAAAGCCCAGAGGTCGGCACAGTTCATCAAAGGAAACACTCACAAGTGAACATTTGAGTCTGGGCCAAAACATCTGTCAGCTACACAAACCTTTGAATAATAATGAGGCAAACTGCTGACAATCCATGTTCTGATTTGTTGGTGCATTTTATACCCTGTTAGTGTACCTTGCCAGGATTCTTAAATCAATAAACCAGTAGGTAAGTTTGCCCCCCCCTTTTCCCCTAAATGTGTCATTCAGGGTGAACCGAAACACCGTGGATGTTGTGTAGATGCATCACTGGGAGGTGACTGTACCCTTGTCTTGCCACCTCAGCATGAGCAGCCTTATTCACGTCCGTCCCACCCCCGCACTGATTCTCACTGTGGACTAAAGACTCTGTCAATAATGCCCAGTGCAGCGTCAGTGCTCTTGCCTAATTACAAAATGCCTCTGGCACAAATATGGTTAACTTCAAGTCAGATGAGGTTATATAAACAGTACATAAAGAGGCATTCGGGGTTGGCTGACATAGTGACAGTATAACTTGACAAGGCTTTGTATTTATGATCCCCGCTCCAGTGACTAGTACCCCACAAGACAACCCTCAGCATACACTTCCCTGACTGTACTGTTTCTTAGCGACTGCCTGGGCCCGTTCCACAAGTCCGATTTTCATCCACTGTAGTGATTTTCATCTATGGCCCATTAATGACCCATTTCACATCAGACCGTGCACGTACTTATGCCTCTGACTCAGCCCAGATTTCAGATGGTATTTGAGGCTCATTGCGGCATTTTTCATCAATTTGGTCTTATTTTTGAAACCTGCTGTACCAAAGGAATTGATCTGCTTCAAAACTATATTTACTGGTGCACTATTTCTGATAAGGATTCAGAAGTCTCTTTTTCTTTATTGTTCTGTCAGTACTCACACAATCTATCATTTGAGTTACAATCACAACATGGATACACTAAAAATACAATATTATAGTTTGAAACAATTATTCTTCTAGTTGAAAATGACATTACTTCTTGTACTGCCAGATACTAGCAAGCAGCTCTATTTCAAGATTTACATTCGGAAAAGAATGTGTATAAAGGTGATGTTAGCAATCCTGTAACGTTGTGAAGTGAAGCTCAGGACAGGTCTGGTTTTCTTGATAGAATTATTTACTGATTTCTCTGTCACGTAGTCCTAAAAAATGACAGGTTTGCTAGATGAGTCAAAAAACAATGGCTTGGCAAGTCCATAATCCTCTTAGTGTTTAATGTTAGGACCAAGGATGTTTGTAATGATGGCGTATCATTGCCAGATTGGGCCAACTTTGCAGATTGCTCAGGATTCTACCAACATATGTTCATAACTAATTGCTTCTATATTATTATCTGACAAAATACCCCATGAACACTGTCTGAATATAGCCTGACATTCACCATGCATGAACTAATAAGGACTTTCATAACTTCAGCTTTGTTTACATATTAATTTAATTATTCCCCCGCCTTCACATCTGTTACCAAACTCTTCACACCAACAGCATTACCATAATTCACTTCATGTGTTTAGTCCCAATAATAACCCAAACACATTTAGAGGGACTTCATATCTGTCCCATGGGGCTTATAAAACATTAATCTCAAGTCTCAACCTGCATTACCATACACAAATACCCCATTACGCTACCATCCTGGCCCTGGTATAATAGAATGAGCCTACCAATTCACTCAGCACCACTTGATGCTTGAAGCTGATTTCATTTTTGTCAATAATACATCATAAATTACCCCAGGCACAGCTGCTATGCAAATTGAAAAGTGATAAGACTTTACTATAGAACGTGTCTTTATTCATTTCTGCATGTAATGTATTTATTTATATATGTTTTGTCGGTATTGAGGCCTGCATGGGCGGTTTTCGAAACAGGAAGTGCTGTCATATTATGTGTGCTATGGAATAACCAAATAAATAAATATATGAAAATGATAGTGGCTTATTTTCCCTTATTTGGGTTTGGGATGCAGCTTTTTCTATTATATATATTATATCTGTTTAAACACAATATATGAATAGGCATGGGGGGCTGCGTAATGGAGAAAACCCTTAACAACAGTCAAACGAGCAGGAATGAGCAGCTATATGACCTTATTGACAGTTTGATGATAAGGTCAGCATGCACTATTCTCCGTCTGCACCTTTCACCTTCGAGTACACACTGGAAATATTTACTCATTGTTGAAACACTCTGAGGTTTGTGTGTGTGCGCGATATGCTTAGTTTGGGATTTGGTGATACAAAAAATGAGGTCCATTCTTGGGCCAGCTGAGTAGGAGATCTGTGAGAGGAGCTGCATGATATAGGTGCACCAACATTGTGCATTGTCCAGGGGGGGCTATTGAAGGTGGGAATGGGCTCTACTCACCTGCAAAATGTAAAAGCAGTAAAAACACTTCAAATACTGTGAGTTGCAATATTTGTAATATTAGTAGCCAAGCCATATAGCAAATCAATATTCTATATAAACTGGCAACAACTTTGAACTTATTGAAGATTGAGCAAATACAATTCTGTTCTAAATAAACACCGTAAAATAAAATATAAATTGTGTTCGATATTGGATAATCTCACTCTTTTACACACGGTCTCACTCCAGTCCCACCCATCATTTCTGACACTTCTTACCTCCAGCCTACATCCACATTCTCCACATGAATACTTGTTTTCGTGTTGTGTCCAGTTTCTTGTTTGGAGTTCCTCTTCGCCTGCATGCTGAGGAATACGCTACTCTGGTGGAAGACTCCGGAGTTTTTTACTATCAGCGTCTCTTCTTCGTCACGTAGCCTCTACACGTATCTCTCTCCCTCTCTTCTCTATGGGAAGCTCCACTCTGTGACTACACGCGCACTAGAAACAGAGCACTAGACTTCGCTCGCTCTGGACGCCTGCGCCTCTAGTCCGCTTTGCACCTTCGCACCGGTCCGCAGTGGATACCCCAGTGACCAAACCGAGACAGCAGCACCTACGACTACAACACAAGAGCTAAAAGAGCTTATAACTCTGTGCATTTCCTCTGGATGAGCTAAGCACAAGGCGGAATTTCTGCCAAGCTTCTTTTTTTTCCCACCCTGTGCGCTTTTGCCTCGGCGATAAGTGGGATGCGGGATACGCAGCATCACAACTCCTGTATGCTGTGAGCGTAAAGTGAAGGATATCTGTGCCAACTATTTCTAAATACGGATGCCCGCGTTGACAGTTGGTCTATGCCCCATTAAGCAGAAAGTGATTCGGTCAGCGAGACAACAAGTTGACTACTGATGCTGATCCGAGCTGGTGCTTATCTGTCTACCCGTACAGAGTCGCTGCGTGTGTTTGCGGGCGTGCACGCGGAGGGAGACTTGAAACAAGAGCCACACAGCCAGCCTACACACCGGGGAAATTGAGTTATAATGCAATTACGGTTTTTTTTTCTCTTGCTGAACGACGTAATCCGGACGACATCGCATCCCTAAATTACCCGGACACAGATCGTGGAAGCCTTGACGTAAAACAAGGTAAGCTTTTCAAGTTTCAAATTTAGTGAAAGATTTGGAACGGCAGATTTCAACAGGTTCAAGGTTTGCCGAAGGGTCGCTAAAGCCAGCCTGGGTACCACAGCCTTGTTGGCACAGGTCGGTACGTTTGATAGACTTAAATAGGCGCTAATTATAGCTCTCACAATGCCACCTGTTTGTTTTTTTCTCTTATATCAGGTCCTGACAACAAACTGGCTGAGCTTATACTCTCTGTGTGTTCTGCATTTAAAGTTAATGATCAACAACAAGATTATAGGGTGTTCAGCGCTTGTAAATTATAATGTAAAATAGGCTATTCAAAAGTCATGTTGTTGGCTGGGCTTAATGAAGTAGCCCAGATACATAATGTGATTAGTTACATTTGAACTCTCTGTGGATTATCAATGGATTCTATTTTATGTTAAAGAAATGGTGGTGTAGTAAAAGACAAGAGCAGAGAGCGAAAAGGGAAGACCCAATAGCTCACCTTTGGCACCACCTTGTGGTTGAGATGCTGTGCTTTGACTGAACCAATGGCAGACACATTTACTGCACTAATAAAACAATAGACCAGGTTTGTCACTGTTTATCATCTCAAGCATCTAAAAGTGTCTGCAGGTTTATGGAGCAAACAATCAAAGACTACATAATATACAAGTAAACTCCTCATAATCCTTGTGTAATTAAATGCATGCATTAAGAACAAACAACAGACTACCTCTAATCTATACTACAGTAAATACAAAAAATACACATTTCATCAGAGCCCAACACAATTTACAGATCTTATACACTACCTGCCTGTTAGTGCTACCTCCGTTCATGCTGACAGTCTGCAATCCAGTGAGCCCAAGTCTTCAATAAACGCTGCCACTATAACACCATCAGCTCTGCCTTGTTAAAACCTCATATTTGCTTGATCTTAACATTTTAATCTACACAAGTTGGCTTTTATTTGGCAGTTTAGTTGGCTCTCACAGTATTAGACTCTTTATTGTGTTGAACCTCTAAATGTTGACAGCTCACTCATTGCAAATGGTGATAATGTTGGATTGGTTTAATGCAATCATGAAATTGAAACATAACTTGTTATATATGTTATAACATGTTATTTAATTGTCAAAGAGTTACATTTGGTTTATTTTATTGCGAATATTCTAGAGCATAATATATGCTAATAAAGTAGGCTCATTTCTTCAATGTATGCATAAAGGCTTCAATTTATTGCAGCCATTAGTTTATTGATTCAGACTGATGCAAAATATTTCAGGGTAATACCATCATTCATAGCTATTTAATATCCAAAGGTAGGTCTAAATGTGAATAAGCAGTAATAATTTTTAGTTTTATTTGGTACATACGTTGGTACATAAGAAGATGTACTTACATAACCTTTATGTGGTAATGTTGGATAATAATCAAGATGAATAATTGCTTAATCCCAGGCTATTGAAATGAGGAGGGGAAAGGGGAATATTAGCTCAATATGTAAACAATTAGGCCTAAAAAGCAGTTCCCACTACAAGATTGAAATACTACCTACCCCCCAAAAAAACCCCTAACCTTACTCATAGTGGTGCATGTGGTGTGAACGCAGCATAATGTATGCAGCAGGATTCTTGTTGGATTGCTCATGTAAAACTGAACTAACTACAATAAATCATGTATAAGATCTAAAATGATGTGCCTGTTCACTCGATCTATCACTACGCAGCGCATGCTATTTGCGTCTAATTAGGACTACAGTAGCAATATATCAGCTTTTGCTGCACCAGCTTTAACAAGGTAGGCTTTTTGTTAAACGTTCACATTTCAAACAGAAAACAGAGTAAAACAGAGTAAAATAGAGTAAAACAGAGTAGGACGAGGAGACAAAACAAAGGAAAGAAGCCAGTAAGTTTTCTGAGGCAGTTAGCTAATTAGCAGTTAGCCTTATTAGCATACATTCCTCTCCATGGCTAATTGTTACTTTGTAGAACTTTGAACACTTTCAAGATGCCAACATTACATTCAATTATAATTTCCTTAACTTGACTTTAAATTACTTTGACATTTGCTGTTTGTGGCCAGGCTGTTTTATGTTGAAGGTTATTATAATTTGTCTCACAGTCAGTCAGACATGCGCAGCGTCACAGCTGCTCAGTAAGCTAACCTCCACTACTGGACCAAAATCTGTCCAATTTTTCCTTAAAAAGTTGATTTTCAAGGTTGTCCAGACTGTGTTCTGAGCTAGCTTGCCGATGTATCCCTGCTACCATATAGGTCACAGTCAGCCCATCCATTGTGCAGCTGCATCTGGTGTTTTTGATCAAGGTTATGGTAACAGCGTCCTCTGCAAGATGAAAACGTCCTTTGCATGCAGGTATTCCTAAACACACGCTACACATTAATATGCAGTTTTCAAGGTTGAGTTTTGACATAGTGGGGAGCTTAGCTGTGGGTGGTGGATTTCTGTTTGATAAAACAATGCTTAAATAATATACCTTCACTAAAAATGTAGTGCTTTGTAACTGCATTTAATAACTAGCCTGTTGTGTTCCTCTCGGGCCATTGTGACCAAATGATTTGGTGAATCATTGGCAGTGGATTTATACAGCCTACTTTATAGCCTAGTCAATACCATCTTTACCAATGTTATTGCATGTTATTTATTGTGGGGACAGATGAGTAGTCCAGCCAATGTTAATATAAGCATTGAGCTGATCTTACTAGTCCTTTTGAAACATAACATAAAACAGTACAGTCATTTTGTATTTATTGCTAAACTTTGTAGGTATTCTATACTTTGTACAAGAGCAGTGCTAACTCTGAATTTGTGTATGGTAGATATATGTATAGTCCTTAAAAGATGTTTCTCTCTTCCTTAAAATCTTTGTTGCTGTCTCAATCTGTTAGTCTGATGTCACAGAGCTGAATTTCTTGCGTGAAAATCAATTTCCAAAATCAAATCAAAGTTAAAATAAGTGTTTCACACCGAATAAGTACAGCACAAACACAATGGTAACTTTTTTGCTGACACAAAAAGTGAAGGAAGATTGATTGGTTCATTGAATGAGACGTGGCTGCTCTACCATCCAGAGTTCTGTTCGAAGATGCACTTGTCGATTGTCAAATGTGTCACTTAGGTCAGGTACATGTGAAAGAGTGACGCTGCACATGTTTTTCTTGTTGCACTAGTTGTTTTCAAGGATGAAGGCTTTTACACAATGCCAAGTGACTGTAACTGGTTGTATACTAGCAGGAGCCATCCAGAATCACAGCTCTAGTGTGGACAGTGCACATCCTCTTGGGCTTATTTGCTTCTTCATTTTTCATGACAGTGTGTGCACATTGTGCCTTTGGGAGTGGTAAAACTGACTAAACTGTCTGAAATGATCCATATCCAGTCCACTGCACTAGTTGTCAAATGTTTCGACAGTGATAAATGACATGGAGAAAACGTGCAAGGCAGGCTGCCATAGATAAAGTACCTGCAGAGACTCTGACCTACCTGTGCCCCCAAACAAACCCCAGATGGACATTGCCACATACACTATTCAACACAAAACTTCCATTATCTTCCATGCACATGTGTAAGTTTTAAATATAGTAATTTAATTGTAAATATTCTCAGATTTCTTCAATTTAGTTTTTTCAACCCTTGTCCACTATGTATGGCATTTTAAGTATATATAGATATAAAATACGTGTATCCAATTAATTATAGGCTCTAAAATGAAATCTAATGTCTTTGTATTCCAGATTCAAACATGTTCAGTGAGTTAGTTTAGTTTAGTTTTCAATTTGACACTGACATTGATAAACAGTCTTTATGCTGTATTTTCACCCTCATTATTATGCTACAAGCAGGTTAGATCTTCAGCATTGCAAATCAATATGACATTGAACCTATAAAGTAATGATGGATATAGTTTACATTAAGATCTTGTTCCTCTTTTAATAATGTCCATTTTAAGATGTAATTGTAGATAAATGCAAAATAGGTGAATCATTTGAGCTGTAAGAGTTGGTATTTTATCACACTGTCTCATAGAAGCTTTGTTCTGACCACACATTTTCAGGGCTTTGTTCAGTGAGTGCAATTTTCAGCGCACAACAACTTTACATCCCTATTATGTAGTGCTAACCCAGCTGCACAACACTTGTTTCCATAGCAGCCGGTCTCTACCTACTACTTTGTGTCATTTTGGAGATGAGTCATCTCTATGTTAGTTAATGTATGAGGCCTTCCACAGCAGAAGGCAGTGTAATTAGGTATCGTCATGTTGTCAGACTTCAGCCATTGTTAAGTTATGGCCAGAATTATAATGTACCAAAATCAGTGGTTCACTAGCATTGCTTCATTCCATTTCAATCACAAAACACATTTAATTAATTGCATTCTAGTTGTTTTAGGACATAAGATTTTATCAGGAAAGGCAATACATCAGTACAGCCTGAGTTCCTAGAAAGCAGAAACCTGTGGTGCCTGGGCATGATGTGTATGGTCATCTCAGCCATTTTGGTATGAGTAGTTAGTAGTAGTGATAAGTAGGCTGTATTCACTAGTCATTTAGATAGTTATTCTTAATCCAGTTGAAACTTACACTTTATGTTAATGAATATTCTTGACTACTTTTCCCATCGGTGCATGTTAAAAATGAACACTGTTCAAATCAATCTTGGTAGATCTCTCCTAAAGAGGCTCGTTTTGTGAAACAGCCCTTGTGCCTTTCCCTATTCGCCCCTTAATGGCTTGTGTCCCAGTCAGTCTGTGTGCCTGGCAGCTTTGCTTTTCACAGTGATTTGTGAATGTGAATTTTATCAAACACCAATATTCTCTTTTGAATCACATCCAAATGGGTATTTTATAGTGCTGCAGGTTGAAAGCAGCTCTGTGCACTGTATTGTCTTCACCAGCGATGCTTAACTACCCCTAATGCCTGCTCCTCTTCCTTGTGATGGAAATTAGAACTGCGCTCCTTTGCACTTGGCAAGACACTGTGTAGCAGACGCAATATTAATATGAGCAACTTAAAAGCTCATGACCAGCAACTCAAGCAAAAGAAAAATATTTTAAAGCAAAACATGACTGGAAAAGACAAGTACTGTAACTAGTCTTTACTGCTTAACAGAATGCTCAAATTTTCACCAGTGGTCAGGAGGAGACAGCATCTTTAAATTGAGCACAGTTTATTAAATCAATGCATTGTTCCCAAGAGCTCTCCCACACGTGTGAATGTCATCTGGAAGCGAGACCCTATAGAAAAAAGGATGAATACATTTTAACAAGACACGATGTCTGTAACATTTGTCAGCCTAATGCCAGCCACATTGACATTTGACCTTTTACTGCGTACAGTAAGTCTTTAGAAGAATGTACACTCTGTAGTATTATAAACAGCAGTTTTTTTTCCATTATGCACTTTAGACTACCGGTATTTGGTCCCTGTTTTTTGTAGCGGCATATTCCCAGTATGTAGCTGATCAGAAAGTGCATGCAGTATGTCAAAGTACCCATGCAAATGAATCACTGAAAGAAAGTGAACAGCTGAAAGGTATACACATTAGACATTTTGCAAACAATAACATACCGTATTTTCCGCACTATAAGGCGCACTTAAAAGCCTTTAATTTTCTCAAAAACCAACAGTGCGCCTTATAATCCGGAGCGCCTTATATATGGATTAATTCTGGTTGTTCTTACTGACCTCCAAAGCGATTTTGTGTCACACGTCAAAATGTT
>JAVQKC010145988.1:0-27231 GCA_036025475.1 Philypnodon macrostomus | reverse complement strand
AGAAGAAGAAGAAGAAGAAGAAGAAGAAGAAGAAGAAGAAGAAGAAGAAGAAGAAGAAGAAGAAGAAGAAGCTGGTAAATGGTAAATCTAGCCTGGTATAATTTCCCTGCCTATTTTTTATCTTCAAAAGTTGGGTCTGGTCCCTAGCTCATAGTGAATCATTTCTCTGTGATTTTGCGGACATTTACAATTACATTTACGAGCCACAGTGGCGTGTGTTTTGTTGGCTCTGTCATATACACATTTTGTTAACATGACTTACTTAAGCTGTGTGTGGCTATGTGTATTGTTAGGGGCATGTCTAGTGTTTGTGATCGGTTTATATACAGCTGTACACTTAGAGAGACCAGACTAACAGTCCAAGTGTGTATAATCCTGGTTAGGACCTAGCTTAGCAATTTATTTTCTTTAATTATTTGTTTGCTAAATGTTTTCAAAATCTGTCTATTCAGAATCAAATAAAGAATAGTGTTTATAATGTAATGGCTAACAAGTAGGGATGCACTGATATGATATTTCTTGGCCAATACTGATACTTTCAATTACCAATTTGGCCGATACGATTCTGATATTTTGTAAGCGTGTTTTAGTCTTTCTCAAAACTAAGAAATCAACATATAAATAACTGCTTTTAATGTATTTATTAATCCATAAAGATAATTTTATTACATTTTGTCACTATAAAGTTAGACATTTCCAATGGTCTTTTATTTCTCTGGCTGTTTTTAACCCTAAATATTAGAAGTTATCCTTTACTTACAACGGATGAACATCAGACATCTGTACAGGCTGATACCAATATTAGTTAAAATTGTAATTATCGGCCGATACCGATGCAGATGTTGAGCCGATATATCTGTGCATCACTAGTAACAACATATCCATGTCAATACATCGATGAGACACACGTTGTACTGGTAACTAGCAGATTTTTTATTTCAAACACTGAGGCACCAGTCCTCCCTGTGCTTTTAAAACTGAATTAGTGCAGATTCCAGGCGTATTCCAGCAGCAGAAATGGGGAATTTTCGAGGGGTGTGAAAATCTATGTGTAATGGGCATTCCAGTATTACTCCCATTTCTCAGCCATCAGTCTGAGAAACTGTGAATCATGACAAGATAGTGCTAGACTATGTATGAGCTCAGGTGGAATTATAATGTTCTGAGATAACCGTGAGCCATATATATATATATATATATACAATTAAATATTAGTCCTCATCATATCTTAATGAGAATGCTCATCGGGGCAGAGCAGGCGTGTAGCCTTGAAGTCTATATACATATTTTGACACTAGATCATTTTTATTGGGAGCGGTACATGAACTATGAAAATAGTCTGTAAAAACAAAGACAGAGTTATTTAATAGATCTTGTGGTGATCTAAGAGAGTGCCATCAAAAACATAAACCAGGCATTGTCCAAGACCCTAAGCAACGACTTCACAATTTGATGCAGAAAGATCTTTTTGACTGTGAAGATTCGTCAAGGGTGTCTAACGGCTCTTTTATCCAAGACCGTGCCAGGCTTTACCAGGAACTAAACCTGGTTGAGTTGGTTGAGTCCTTTACTTCTAGTTTAGGCCCCACCCGGTTGACAAGTAAATTAGAGATGATGTGTTATCTGCTAAAATGTAATAAAAGGTGAATCATTTTCTGTCCCTATGGAATCCAAGCCAATTTATGATCACAATATTCAACAACAATAATGCATAGGGCCAGGTTTTCTAATCTCATGGAGGCTTTTACGCTTGAGGGAAGTGCTAAGCCTTTGACAGTGACATTGTACATGGACACACATCAGTGATGTTTGAGAAGTGTAATGCTGTGAAGTAAGATGAGGGTGGGTCCCACACATTCTAGAGATGCAGGCTCCAGTGAAAACAGTGAGCTGTGATAAGGTCAAAGCTGGAATCAAGAAACTCAAACCTCTTCTAATCTGTGACCAACAAGATTAAAGAGTTTGGGAACATATGGGTAGGGAACATTTACTGATCTGATCCACAGAAAGAGAATGACTGAAAATTTGGTCTGGATTTAAGATTGTTAAGATTAAAATGGTGTGTGCCATAAAGGCTATATTTTAAGAATCCATGTGACTATCCTCGGCAGATATAAAACATTACAACATCGCAAAAAGTAATGTACCATACCTGGAAACTAGAAAGGCGACAGTGCCATATTGTAGGTACAACACCATTTCAAATGTTAGTTCAGCAATTGTATTTGACCATCCCCTATATTGATCTCACAACCTCCTTGCTTAGGAAACAGTTCAACCAATGCCTTGTGCAATAATCAACATTCAACAAGAGAGGAAAAATTATGACTAACTTCAAAATCATATATTAGCTTAGCATCTTGATAAAACACATCTTACTAAAAGGGATAAGCTAATAAGTTCTTGGAAAAGCCAAAATAAATACATACAAATACAAAGCCTTGAATGAAACAGGAGAGGGACTTGAATTCTGTTATTGCCCATAATATTTGAGCTAAATAGATTGCATCACCCATTAGCCACCTGTACAATATAATCCAGTAGGCTGCAAAGTAGACAAGTCAACGCATATGAAAACAGCCTGCGTCAAAACAGGACAATACCATATTGAGCAAGACATAAGCATGTGTTACGCCATGCCTGTGAAATCTTAGGGTGTTATTACCTCCATTACGACTGCTTCCATTAGTGACTGAATACAAAAAGTGTCACCTCACACTCCCAGTGACAGACAGTCTCATTGCCTCTCTTGTCTGCAGCGGCCCGGGGATTCTTTGGCAATTGGATAAACCCAGGTGAGCTGATGTTTGACAGAAGTGAAGTATCCCTATATTGTATAAACATTACATCACCTGTCCTATAAGCCCTAAGTGGCAATTGTCCGCAGGTTATTAAATGAAGGAACCCACTGTCTTTGTATAGCGTCTGTCAGTGTTTTCATCTTGTTTACTATGATATCATGCTTCACTCTACTGAAGATGGTCAACTGGATGAAGCACCAAAACAAGGGCTTATGCCTGATCAAGTGAATGATACATCGGAACTGCCCGAGTTGTGACGTCACTGACCACTTCAACATGACAGAACTCATCAAATAGTTTATTCTGAATACAAATAATCAATCAAAATAATTTGGGAGAGTCTTGGGAACTAAACTATAACATAATCATTATTAAGTCTGATAATAAGAGCAATGTCTATTTTATACTAGCTGCATCAAACTTCTTATTTTGCTAAAACAAAATTATTTAGTTTAGCGCTTCAGCAGCTGAATTACATTCTGACATTTTCGGATCCCAAATCTCCAAGGATGTGAACGCACACAAGTCAGGTAAATGAGTTGCAATCTCGGAGAAATCTACTATCCAACCATTCCAACGTGCACTTGAATGCAGCATAAGGGTGTAAGTTAAATTCCATTTTACACAGGATGTAAAAATATTTTTAAAAACACCTGAGCTAAAATGTTGCTGATGAAAAGCTTTCGTTGTAATGAATTATAATAATAGTGCATCAGTTTTAAATAAACACTTTACACTTTAATGCATTATTCTTTCACTCCACATTCACATACTGGTTATATAGTAAGCTACTCCTAGCCACAGTTGCCCTGAGGCGAAATTGAGTTCTTTATATCAAATGAAAGCTTATGATGAGCTGTCTTTGCTGCCAAAGTTTTACATTAATCATTCAGTGAATAACGTAATACTGTCTTTGTGTCATTTGGCAAGACAATTTACCCACACTGCCTACGAATGAATGTGATTGTGTGTTTGGTATTTTGTGTTGGTTGGAGATGGCGAAGGCGCAGAAAGGCAGCCACACCTTCGTCAAGACTGCCCCAGGGCAGCTATGGCTACACAAGTAGCTTACCACCACCAGTGTGATTACAACAATTGTAAAACTGTATTTGAGTGTTGAGAAAGTGCTAAAACCATTCATTTTTATTTTTTATTTAATCTTGATTTATTCATGAAAAACCAAAAGCCTATATCTTTAAACATGGGAGACTTGTGAGTTCAGTAGTTCAATACAAGGTGACACATTTATATTATTTGGTAAATAACAGTTTATTTGGTAAATAACAGTCCTGGCATTTCACTTTCTTTGACTTTCTGCTTTTAGAAGCTTTGTTTTATTTTTAGGAACAGTCTGATGAAATGGTCCATTTTTGCTTCCCCTGTAAAGTTGGCGGAATGTTACTTAAGCCCATTAGATTGTCAGCCCTTGATATACGGACGCAGTGTTTATATCATTAGATAATCTGTAGGAAACATTAAGACACATTAAGTTTGTATTTGGCTCCTACAGTCGAGATGTGCGGCACAGGGACACCTTTGAAGGAAATTTGTGACAGAACCAAGTAGTCATCTGAAGACACTGTTGTGATTAGTCGTATATTTATTCAAGTGAATCTGTGAGAAAGAATTTCACCATGCATTCCTCAGACACACATGATGATGTCAGCCTGAGAAAATCTACAGAAATTGTTTGTGCTGGAATCATAAGGTACAAGCTGTCAAATGTTCATTCACCTTAGTGCGCAGAGGTTTGCATAGTAAACTGACAAAAAGCATAGTTGTTCAGCTTTAATATATATATGTTTTTGTCATCATATGGTTGACATTAAAAAATACATAAAAAATATTAATAATCTTTGACCTTTTCCTGATATGGGTTACTGGATTAAAGCCGATCCCATCAACTATGGGCTGTAGGCAGGGTACACAATGAAAACCTTCCAGGTGGTATTTTGAAATCACTTTTTAAGTAAAGGCATTTCCTACAGCTGTTCTGTCTACATACCAATATTCATAATTCTGTAGCATATTTGAGCTACTAATCTCAAAATGTATAAATCACGAAATACACCTGGGGGGGGGGGGACTCCTTGGTTGACCTGTATGCCAACAATCAGCATCTGTGGAGCAATTTGTCACTCTCTGCGGCTCATTCATGACAAAGCATCAAATGAGCTTTGACTTACTTGTTGTAGGTAAAACCCCAGCTTCAGGGCACATAAACTCACCTTCTTCCTCAAAGCAATGAATCATAAAAATGTGACAAATATGGATTGACGTTGCTTTTTGGGCCTGATTAATGAGTGTAGCTACAGCCCTGGTGGAAAGTCCCACACAGACAGGTTGGAAGATTTCTGTTTAGCGCTGATGTGGAGAGAAGCCTCTTCATGTGTGTCCTGGCGTTCTGCTCTGCTCACTTGGCTGATAGGCAGACGGGCCGCTCCCCTCCCGTGAACCTGAACATTCACTCTCAAATCAATCCGCTCTGACAATACAAGCTACGTGCAGAAAATGTCACTATTAAGGATTTTGGAAGGCTTCTATTACTTGCCACCATGCCAGCATTTTTTTGTTTGGTTTTTTGCTGTTCATCGTGCACTGTCCATGAGAAAATGTCCAACAAGATTCACAATTTGTTGGTTGTAAAAACAAAATGACACCCAAAGTGCTTTACAACTTAGTCCATTATTCATTCACTCCACAGCCGCCACAACTGCCATGGGGCAGACTGACCGAGAGCATTTTTTTAGTTTTTTGTTTTAAGCTTGAGGGAGACCTGAGGTTAAATTCTGGGCATGATGGAAGGTGGTTATATCTCACAGAGGACCAAGGAACAGCAGGGTACATCTCAGATAACTGAAATAAAACTGGCTAGATGAATGGTAAATGCAGGTTGATTACACTATGTTGGTTTGTCAACAGAAGGGTGCAAGTCCGGCTCAACAAATGAAGATGATCATAGCTCTCGAGCAAATGCCTTATACAGGAATTTAACTTTATTTATAACTCCTCCTTTGTGTGCTACATCTCTACAAATCTGAAATCAAATAAAACTGGCTTAGTCACAAGTCTGTGGGTGTAAGAAATATTCTTCAACACAACAAGCCCGTTTTTATGAAAGACATTTTGACATGTTTTTGCAGGAAACACAGATGCATTAATTCCTCTGATTACAATAGCATTCCATTGAGAGCCTGCTGTCTCACTAGGACACACAATGGAAGAGAGCCATGTGAAGAATTATTAGGTACACCTGCACTTACCTGCTACGACTAGTTGCTGTGGAGGCATACTTGTAGGTTGCACAAACTTTGGTGATGATTAAGTAATTGTGAAAATACACTGGATGAGGTGTGTTGATATTAGTTCTACTGTAAGAGTGACAACACTACACTGACCAATATATATCTGTTGAGATTTGATCACTTCATTCTTCTTAGAAAGTCAGGTAAAAATTGACTAAATACAGAATTCCAGACTGGATTGTATTTCTTGAGCAAAGTATGTATGAATATATATATATATTTCTTTAACTTTATTTAACCAGGAAGTTCCTACTGAGACTTCAACGGGGAGCTACATGTTTTTAGGGAAAACCTGTGTGCCCAGAGGAATCCTACGCTGGCAAAAGGAGAACATGCAAACTCACAGAAAGGTCACCGAGTCCAGGTGATCAAACCTGGGACCTTCATGCTGTGAAGCAACAGTGCTAACCACTGTGTCACTCTGCTACCCAAAGAAGGTGTTACATTTGTGTATTTATTTACCCTTTTCTCCAAACTAATGATGGTGACAATATGGCACACCTGCCTCATAATGCTAGAGGTTTAAACCAGATCTCTGTGGATTATGAGGATATGAACTGGTTTTAAACTAAATGAAATTATTTATCTCATTAGATTCAAAACTACTGCACTTTAAAATGACTGAATGCTCTTTAAGCACATATGCACTTCATAGATGAGGCGCTTTAGACCCTGAGTGAATGTGATCATGTGATCTGTTGTGTATGTCTTGTCCTGTCCTAAATGTAAAGGGACTACAATGTAAACTAGCTGTACGCTAACTTTACACACGTATTTTTGTACTGATGTTCATTAATGTGCATTGTGCCTTTTAAATAAATATAAATAAATAAATACATAAATAAATAAATAAATAAAATGCCACAACTATCATGTAGTGGCCTTCCACAAAATATGCCACAACATTGGCACCTGCCACAATGTATACCAAATGTTGCAGTGCCACAATAAAAGCAAGTTATCTTTTGAAGTATCTCCAGAGGTAGACTTAGTTGTCAGGTTCGTAGATTGCTGTTCTTTAATTATTAAGTATGAAGTCATGTCCCAGCTAAACACAACAGCATATTAGTAGTGATGGTGCCTTTGATAGTAACCATGACTTCATCCTGGGCTGTTTGGAAACAAGCTCGTCATCTTCACAAAGCTCTCATAGGTTTATTTTATTTGTCACCTGTGGCAACATGTTCGTCTGGCTTTTATTTAGACGTGCATTCCAACTGGACTACATTTAGAGTAAGGTTTATCATACTCTTCATACTTCCAAAGCCTCCCTTATGAAGCTAATATGCCTGCTCGGACCACACAAACCACTCAGACGCTTATACAACCGGCAGCACGAGTGATGCATTCCAGCCGCGTCTGCAATTCCCACAATGTGCTAGTTATCAGAAATGTACCTTGGTTGCTCAGATAACTAACAGCAACAAGGGGATGGATGAAAACATACGACTCCACTGGGAATACAAACACAGATAATGAAATTAATCTTCATATAAACTCCGACTCATTTATAATATGTTATGTAAAAAGTTACCATTTAGGCCCCTTTTTAGTTACACCCAGTGGGCAGGTGTCAGAGATGTGGCATATCTTGTAGCTGAGGCCGACGTGCTGAGTCTAGTTCATGTGCAATAAAGAGTGACATATACAACAATTGAACAATGCGGGTCTATTAATGCCTTAAAGGTGTAATAGTGTTAAAAAAAAAACACATTTATTTAGATTTGATCTGACCCTGTTCTATGATGTAATGTAGGTAATCTGTCATAATTATTATTTTTAATGTAACGTCATATTAAAGTTTGTGGGACACTACATTGACCAATAGTAGTTGAGTTTCATTTTAGTCCCTCCCCTGGCTTCTACAGAATATAAACAACTAGTAAGTTTAAAATATATATATATATTCTATTTTAAGAAACTTACAGACTACACCTTTAAAGTTGTGCAATAATTATAGTTTGGATTAAAAATACAATAATAATAGTTGTCAGCATATTGGTTTACTGGACATGGGCCTTCTGGTGACTCTATAGTAATACAGTATAATGCAGTTAAATGAATGTGACTTCTTTGAGCACAGGTGTAGGTATATTCCCATACTCCTGGCTGTCAATCATAAATAATTCTTTATTCACGCTTGTGGTTTTGTCCCACAGCTGTGAATAAGTCTAGTCACATTAAAGAAGGCTTTGTGATTTCAACATTTAAATACGATCTGATTTCTACATTGTTTGGGAATTTCCCTCAAGAAGACCTGCATCACATAGGATAATTCAACCACATAGCTGCACATACAGTGGCTTTCACTAAACAGAATGGAAATACATTGTGTCAGATGATTCAGCTGCTCCAAGAATAAACATGAACATTCCGTACTTTATCTCAATATCTACTTTTACCTATGCCAAAGAAATAAAATAAGATGTTCGATACACAGCACATAATCATACAGATGAGAAGGTCACTTTCCAGTTTCCAGGCACTTCTATAAATGCTGTCATTCTCAAATGAAATCCAGTCAGTTCTTTTTGTGTCTAATACGGGCATTCTATTACTGACCTTCCCTGAAACGTTTGACCAAATACATTTAGTTGTTTTTTTCTAACAGACAAACAAACTATTTGTCCATTGGGTTCTCCCTGTGTTCAGTGGGTTCTCCCTGTGTTCAGTGGGATCTCCCTGTGTTCAGTGGGATCTCCCTGTGTTCAGTGGGATCTCCCTGTGTTCAGTGGGATCTCCCTGTGTTTAGTGGGTTCTCCCTGTGTCCATTGGGATCTCCCTGTGTTCAGTGGGATCTCCCTGTGTTCAGTGGGTTCTCCCTGTGTTCAGTGGGTTCTCTCTGTGTTCAGTGGGTTCTCCCTGTGTTCAGTGGGTTCTCCCTGTGTTCAGTGGGTTCTCCCTGTGTTCAGTGGGTTGTGTCAGAGTGCTGTAGGCAGTGTGTGGAAGTAAGATGGCTGGTGTTGATATGTTTTAGTGAGGGGTAACTCTAGCCTCTCATATCAGTGTGTGAATAAATGTGTTGGGAGTATGCCCGAGACAAAGACTGCTCCACTCTGGACCAGTGCAGTTTACAGTAAACACAGCAGCCCCATAGTGGGGGTCAACATAGTGAGGAAAATGGGCTTCTGTCACAGGTTCATCAAAAAGACAGAAGACAGAGAGCTTAAATGTGATATTAGCTCTTCTCCCCGGTGCTTTGGCTATAGCCGACAGTTGTTAATGAACCGTGTGACTTTACAGGATCTGATTTCCACATGTTGCTGAAGTTCTCTGTTGCTAAATCTCACTGGTCAGACAATTTCTTTCAGAGACATTAAGAAAAGAAAGACTTGGGTCATTGTTTTTTTTTTTTTCATTTTGACCCTTGTGGCACTGTATGTTTACCTTATGCTTCAAGATGGGTCCTTCTCACAGAAATCCATTTATTTTGATTATTGAAGAAGGTTCTTGTTTGGCTGCGTCATATCAGTCGTTGGTTTGACTGGCTAAAAAAAGTGATCTCAAGCTGGCACTACATATACTCCAATCCTTTTTAAGCCATCCAAGAGTGATACTGTGTAGAATGGAGCAGAGTGCTGGCTTTTGCTAGGTTAATCCTCCTATATGGCCTACATTGATGTCAGAATGTTTATTGTGTTTGTAATCAATAGTATTTCAGTATTTCACAACCTGGGGTGAAATGTTTGCTGCTATTCACTGGGGGGAAAAAGTCCCTATCTTAATGGTTGTGGGCTTAGCGGTTCCCAGGACATCACCTCTGAAGAAATGTACTTTATGTTTGTAGTTTGTCACCTTGAACCTCGAACCTTGTCCCACGGTGAGTTCAGACAGTCAACAAGGTGCTGAAAACCCCATTTCACAGCCTTTGATTTGCTGTGACTCAGTTTGGCAAGTGTGCTTTCAAAGTCCAGTAGTCTGTGGTACCGGCAGACCACCACAAAGGAGCTAATCCCCCCTATCAGAGCCAGCACAAACACATTAGCTACACAACATCCACAGTGCACTCAAGAGCCCCATTGACAAACACTTTACACTTTCTCAGTGAAACTTAGACACTGCTCTATGGGGCTCATTTCTACTACAATAAAGCCTTTTGAAGGTCAACATTTAGAAACGGATTAAAGTATTACAATTTCTATACAAAGATGTCTGGTCTCTCAAATGCTGCATTTGATTTCAAGGGCAGAGTTTATCGATGTATAATTAAACCGAGCTTAAAAGCTGCACATGGCCCCACAAAGATTGTTGTTAACAAAATGTGTATATGACACGGCAAACAACACATTCATAATCAGCTTGTGATTGGTCCATTAAAAATCACAGAGAAATTATCCACTATGAGCAAGGGATCATACCCCATGCATTTCTCCTTTGACTGCTGTCTGCTGATTATGTGCTCAAGCAAGAGAAAAAGGGTGACCAATGCTGATGAAGGTTGATGAAAACAAGCACAAAACAAGCGACTTGGAAATAAAACCAATATTATGTACTATACATAATACACATAGGCCTCTGTACAGGCCCACATGGAGCCTTTTTGCTGCATTTTACTAGTGTTTTTAGCGTGTCTCCTTCCTCATGTGCATTGGCAACAATGCACTGAATATACACATGACAGAAGACAGGAAAACGGCTAGCAAGCTCCATAATGTGACTGTCAATAAAATAAGCAAAAAAAAAAAAAAATGCAATTACCAATTTTTTCAAGTAACTTCACAAAAACAAGCCCAAAGTAATTCATAACAAGCAGTAACTGTGGCTGGTATGGCAGCACCGGGGTGTTGTGGGTGTTGTGGGTCTTGTCCTCATGTGGACAGGTGGACTTGTGGAGATCAAGATGATAGTGCTAATCTGAAAAGCATTCAAGACAAATATTGCTTTACCCATCGACTTGACCTGTGACCCCAACAAAGTAAAATAATATTAAAATCTAAGGACTATTTTTTTGGTAACAAACAAAGAACTGACGTCAGTAGAGCTCCATGTACTTGTTTGTGTGTTCAGAAGCGTTGCCTGGCATGGACCTTGTTGACAGTTTTCAGAAAACCAATAACAGAACAGTCCTGAAGCCCTGCCTTTATGGCTCCTCACCTGGCAGTCAGGGCACTGGTAGGAGGAGCTCTGATGGTTTGATACACAATCATGTGGAGTGAGGAGGCCATTTCATTTGGATAGTGGGCACCCTCCGGCCCCTGGGGGGATTGTGGCGCCCTCTGGACTCCCAGCTGTTTTATGCACCATGCTGAACAGTAGGGGGTCGCCCTGTGTTTGTTTAAAACTAACAGGAGTCCCATTAAAGCCGTGACTCCCCTCATTTAGGACTGCCATGGGCACACAAAGGACAGCCCTGGGAAGCGGCACGTTGCAAGGGACACCAATTATTGAGGCAAGGACACAGGGCAGCTTGTTCGTGCTCAGGGACATGTCAACTCGTTGGACGACCCCCTCCATCAAACCCATTGACCAGGGCGCACGGAGAGGCATCTTAATTGGTGTTGGGCAAACAGATTTTGTCACAAAGTTGCAAAGGAAGCTAAGTAGCTGAATGTTCACATTGTCCAACCCCTGACCTGGGCTTTTGGGGCCGTTCGGAGACATCATTATGCTCCATTACTTTGAGTAATCGTCTCAGACTCGTCCCTATACCGCATCGGGGAATCCAGGACAGCAATTAAAAGCAATATTCTGGCAATAACAATGGCGTAAATAAAAAGTGAGCCCCTATTCTCTGTGTACATTGATATGATAGTGGCGAGGGGTAATATTTGGCACAGGAATTAGCCAGGAGGGTCTTGGAGAAGCAAGTTTAGGGTTAGTCTTAGTGTTCCTATGGCCCCTGTCTCCCTTCGCTGGACCCCTAAGCCCCCCTCTGCAGCCTCTTTCATTCTGCTTTAAAAGGCTTCAGTTAGAGGGCATCACTTGACATCATTAGTTTTGGAGAGTGGCCACCATGGCAGGGTTGCTTGTCTTGGCTCATGAAAACACATGTCACATTAGCAGCACTGGACCTAGACTTCGACCTCAGGTGAAAGGTCCATATCCGTTTTGTTGTTTGCTGGTCCTTCTTCTTTGACACGAACGCTCACCGCTTCACTAAACATTGTGTATATATTATTTCAAACAGCAAATTATTGTTAAATGATTTTACACTACAACTGTATGTCTCATATCATTCTGACTCTGACTGCAGAGTTGTCAAAGCAGTTATTGTATGTTATGATATTTCTCTCTAGGTTTTTGGATCAGATGTCCTGACGCGACCCTCTTCATATGTCCAGACTTGAAAGTGATTCAAGGAATACACTGACCGAAAATTAAATTCTAGCACAGTTGCTGTGAACTCGCAATTTATGAGGGGCTCTTGAGAGGATGTTATACAAACTAATGGTCAGTGGGCAGAGAGCCCATGTTGAAAACATGACATTACGTTAAGTTGCATAATGTAACTGCAAATGGTTTTATCACATATACTGAAGGGCCTTCACATTTGCACTGCTTGACAATGATGCAGACATTTCTATGAGACTTTAGTGGTTACTATAGACAAGTACATCTGAGTGAAACAACAGTAAACCTGCTTTATGATCAGTGGAACATATAAACTGAGTTTTGAGTATTGCCCTAACATTGTAGAAATAAAATCCATGCAGGTAAAATCATTCATACTTTTCTGATGATGTATTGTTCAAAATCATTTTGTGTCCTAATATTTACTAACTGGAAAAGGCGTCACAACTTAAAAATGTGGCCTTGATAGAATCAAGTGGCTTGTGCCTATTGGTGGGAAAGTGCTGATTAATTGTGTCGTAGGCCTGTGAGAAAGTACGCCCAGCGCAAAGCACTAATTATGGGCCCTGCCTGCCTGAGAGAAAAGGGGGCAAAACTCTCAACAAAGGCTCATCTCAGATCTCAAGACAATGAGCAGCCTAAAGAATAGGAGAGAGAAGTTAATGAGCTGTGTCACCTGGCATCTGCTGACGCTGGGACGTCCTGAGTGTGTGTGTGCACGCACATGTGAGCCACAACGCACCCGTCCTATATGTGTGCAGTATGTGTGCAGTATGTGTGCAGTATGTGTGCAGTATGAGTGCACTATGTGTGCACTACGTGTGCACTATGTGTGCACTATGTGTGCACTATGTGTGCATGGGGACTTGGCTCATATTTCCACTGCAGATGCCCCTTGTCCTTCTCTGTCATTACCCAATGTGCGGGGCAACACACTGAGGAACAATGGAAAACCGTTTCTGTCCTGCCATTTCCAACAACTGCCTGTTGATGTCTTTGTACCATATAAAATGTATTTACTGTAAAACTTTAGATCGTTAGTTGAATTATGTTTAGTAATATAATTAATAAATACATTGATTACTGCTTTTTTATTATAAATTAGATGTTTTGGTCTTTCAGTCCTTGTTTTATATAAGATGCTGACCACATGTTGAAGACAGAAGAGTTCTGGTCTCTCCATAGACTGTATGTACAGTAAGCACATTTGTAATTCTGTGAAAACACCACTGTGTTCAGAATACTGGAGGATCACCCTGTGATTCCACAGCCATGAAGAGACCAGTCCAGTGGTTAAGAGTGTTTTGACAGTAAATGACGTGACATGAAACTGCATTTAATAGCACTACAGTGCATATTACAGCGTGGATAGTGTTATGTTTGGCTTTGGAGTTCTGTTTTTCACTGACCTGAAGAGATGATTTCAGTCATATTCAGAGACAAATGTTGTTTTATGTCTCCAACAGAACTCTTTCTGTTGACAGGGCTAATTGTTAAGTGTGTGGTTGCTGATCCTGGGGCCAGGGAGCCACTTTTGGTTGTTCCACTAAAATGTGTATAACTTATACAGAGCCACAAGATTGTTTCTGAGTTGACACTGCTCAATGGGTCATACAGTATCCTTTGTGTACAGTCTGAGAGCTGCAGAGACTTTCTAATAATAGAATATCAACTACTTGGCAGGGAGGACTGCATTTAAAGATTCCACCTCCTTTGAAAAAGAGTGGCCTTTGCAAAAAGGGACCCCAATGTTTTTTCTGAAGTTATTGGTCCAGTTCCAAGACCATCTAAACTCCAGTGATCAAAGGTTGAGTCAGAGAAAAGCCTAGCAGGAGGCTTATGCAAAAATGTCATCTCTTATTGCTAACAGGACATGCTGGAAACCATTGGGTCGGTTTAAATGTCAATATTCCAAACTTGGTTAGGCTGTGCTTGGTCAAGTCTGAAGTATGTAGGTGGAAAAAAGACAGCCTTGCATTGCTTTAGGTTTCTCAGGTTATTTACATAAACTGTTTATAACTCAAAAACTACTGACATTTGGGTTATAGATTTAAAAAAGAATGGAATGTGGTTTTCTATCCCTGTAGCCACAGTGTTCCAGGACAGACTGACAGAGTAGTGGCATTTTCGTGCCTACAACCACCACCAAAGACATTAGTGGCACTCACTCATTCATTTTTAAGCAAAGCGAGTAATGTGTCTTGCCCAAAGACACAATGGCGGGAAGATCTGCGTGGTGATCAAACAGCCAATCACCTAGGGAAATGCACTCTCATGCTCAAGGAAGCAGTGTGAACAGCTTCCTTGAGCATCATTTTTGTGCAGTCAAATTTTGATTTGGTCATCACATTGTGATAATCTCCCATATACCACGCACAGACGCCAGCGTGAGAAAGTGCAGTTCACTTAAAGGCCACCGGTGACATTAATAAAAAGGGGTTTTTGAACGGTTTGTGAGGTTAACTTGCCTCTAAGTGACATTTGAATAAACAGTGGTGTTGGCGGTGGCTGCTGGTTTCTCATTCTCATCCCTCTTGTTAGGACAGGAGAACACGCAGCTCAAAGACACAAAGCTATAGGAGGACATCAAACATGCTCCTCTTCACAGACCAGTGGGCTCCTGAGTGCTGATTCATCGTTCTAATGGTAAATCACAGGGTCATGCATCAGGACGTTTGTTTTCACCTTTTAAAAGCAGTGCAGACATCCAAATCCCATGACGGAGCGAGTGGACGAGTGGATCTGCTGGAGGTAACTACCGGAGTGGGGGGTATGGAGGGGCTGATAGCATTGCAAGGAATTTAAACAAAAGTATTTTTTCTCCCTCAAAGCCGCCATCTTTCAGACTGACGGTTGCTGTAAACATCATTCCTGCTCTCAGCATTATAAAACATGCTACTCCGCATTCCTGTAGCACTTTTTAAAAAGATAGAAGTGCGTCTGAAATACTGTGTTTATTGGTCTGGGGAATGGAGCGGCTCTGTGAAAATAATTTGTGTTTTTAAGTGTTCAGGGGTTGAGAAAGTAAAACAGTTTGGTTAAAAAGCATATTAAAAACAGTGTTGTGCTAGAGCAAGTTAACAAATCTTCTAAAGAAAGTTGACACCATCACAAATGCAAAAAAAATACAAATAAAAACATGAATACAAAAATGAACTAACCATTAAAATGTTAAATTGACCACATATGATAAATGTTCATGTTCTCTCATTCTGATGCTATTTGCAAAATATTTTTTATAATTTTGAACAGTACAGTATCATTATATCGGCGAAATGACGATGGAATTATTATGGAATCACGTTGGTCTGCGTCCGCAGATCCTACGATAACTCAAAAGCAAATTACCGGATCAGTTTCAACTTTTGCCCACAGGTAAATATCATAAAGACGCTGAACTGGATAGAGTTTGGTAAATAATTAATTACCTAAACTGTGAATGCAATATTTCAAAAAGTCTTTAGCAACTTTTCTAGACAGTTACAGATCATGAAGACGCTGAACTGGATTGAGTCTAATGAATGCCCTGAAGCACTTTTATTGAGCCAATAATCCTGCTGAACATAAAGAAAATCTCATGAATTTTGGCACATTGATCTGGGCTAGTGTATATTTAATGTCCATATACAAATTACAGAGGTCAAATAAAGAATGCCTCAATAGCGCCCCCATGTTTATGACCCCTATGGGACTCTGGACACACTTTGGCAGTGATTCTCCACATTGTACCCCACACAAAATATTATTATGACCAGTCAGCCATTTTGGATTGAAATTGGGAGGTCACGTATATTTGACAGCCTCTAACGTGCACATACTTTGCCTGATTAGGCTCAAACCTGAAACACCTAATTACCCCCCGGCCTTGAACACATCTGACCAATATGACGCCAGCTACCTCTATAGCGCCCCCTATTTGTATTTTTAGGGAAATGTACAAATGTCAAAAAAGTCAAAAAGACCATTCCATGTTTGTCATGGTTTGGGGCGGGGCCTCTTAATTGCTCGTTAACAAAATGAAAACACTTTGAAATCACACAATATCTGATTAAGGTGCCCGTCGGTGGCATAGCAGCTGTGGCTGACGTATGGAGGATTTTTGCCGACATTGCTGTTGGGTACGTCAGCTAGTTTTAGTTTAACATTTGGATAAATACAGCATATGCTAACTGAATGATGCAGCATCTTTCTTCAACAGTGGAAAAGTGGACATACATAAAAGATAAATGTTTATGATCTGTAATTGCCCCACACAGAGATACTAAAACTCCTTCAGGGAGATGTTGAAATAGTGCTTTTTCAATTTTGAAACTACTGACCTTAAAAGCAGTGGGTTTGTGTATAAAAAGCATATCTTGGCAGAATGCATAGAAGGGAATGTACACTATGTCAAATCCAATGGCTACCTGCAACATTAGTCTTTTAAAGCGGGCTGGGAATGTGCACGTCCCAAGTGTGAACCAAACTGCAGCGTCACTGTCACCGTGCAAGTGCAAGAAAGACAGGAAAAATTCAGTTTTTAAAATATAATCCTCATTTTATTAACAGAGGCCAGATAAAACTCATCACATTTTATTTACAATGGGAGGCAATAAATATCTTAATAATAGTCATAAAATTATTTTTGCTTACATTTGTTTTTAAAAAGTCATAAATGTGTCATGTTGTTAGTAGCAACTCATACAAAAACCTGCAAGCAGACAGGTGGATGCATACTAGTGGTGAGAAGAGGCAGGAGGCAGAGAGGTTGCAGTAAATATAAAGTCCAGCAAAGTAAGTCAAGGCTTTCTCAAAAGGCAAACGTGAACTCAGTCAAAAGACAAGAACATAGAGGTAGAAGTCTTCATCACCAAGCTCAAACAGCTCTATCTCACATTTCAAAATCCAAATTCAAACAAGAGCCCTTTGCCCGAGCCTGGCCAGTCAGCCATACAGCAAAGTGAATGGCAAATATATCAATTGGAGCATGCATTGTTACTGTTTTTAAAAGTTGCATATTTTCCCAATTGAATCAGCTATGAAGCATTTAATATAGCACCCTGATTACTGACTGTTGCCAGTGTGACAGCATTAAGAGGTAGCTTAAGCCTTAAGGAGCTATCAGGCTAAATATTTAAATAGAATGCAATACAAATTGGATCGCTCGCCTTCCCTTACACGTTGCCTACCTACCATAATCCCGCTGCAGAATTGTTAGTTAGTAATGTGGCCTTTATGCAGTGCCTAGTTACTCTTATCAGTATAATATCTTACTATTTGTTTTGAGGACAAATGATGTATGGTGTCTGGCCAGGCTTAGGTTCTGAATAGGATTAACCGTCTATCCCCTGATTTAGATAAACTTGGAAGACCATGTGGAATACTGAATCACACAAAAGCCCACGTGTTGTGTTTTTTGTTTTTTCAAGCATTTAAACGGGACTAAAGCCGCGACTGCTGCCCGACTAGTCAAAGCATGCATAGAGCTGTCAAGGAGGACGTCAGCATTCGCGGGAAGATCGGGCACATTCCGGAGCTAGGACACGTATGGAAAAAGAAGAAGAGGAGAAAGAGGGACTTGTAAAATATTGCACTCAAAGCTCCACAGTTATCCACAGTGTCACACCTGCCGCAGCCGCCTGTCTCTGCTGCTGCTTCATCTCCACGGTGTCTGATTCCAGTGGAAAGAATGGGATCCGTGTTGTCAGGGGCAACACAAACAAAAGGCAACAGGTATTCCAATAAATCTCTACTTGGCTGATTTTTATAACGTTCCGTCAGCTCTCTTCAGCCCGCTCTTCAGTCCCCATTGTCAAAAAAAAAAGGGCAGTTCAGAAGGAGCCGAGGACGATGGCGACGGGATTTTCTCTTTCTCCGAGGTCCTTTAGTTTATTCAGTATAAATAACATAACAGACACGTTAGCACAATGACCTCAACCCAGAGGAATTCAAAAGTTAGGAAATATTCAGTCATCCTTGAAATACAAAAATAAAACATCTTTTTTTTGTTCGGTATGTCTTTGTCTCTCTCTGATGCAAGTGGAGTCTTTAAGTTGATTTTTTAAGCTTGAGATTTTTGTGTTTTTCCTCAAAAGAAAAGTTAGCATTGTCCATGGCTCCACTGTCAGTTCCTTCTTGCTTTTAACCTCCGTGCCCTCCGTGTCCTCTTAGTTACTGTGGTGAATTTAAACTCCTCCACCAGATCCACCCTGCCTTTCGGGTGGCGCTTCATGAAGTGGACTTCCTGTTGCCTCTGCGTGGTCCGCGAGCCCTTTTTCGGCCGCCCTTTCCGGTTGAAGCCCAGGTACCATCCTTTGTACTTGGCCGATACCAGCGCAGTGTAGTTGTTTTCCAAGAATTCCTCCACAAAGACACAATCCTGCTTCCTTCCATCGGGCTGAAAGATAAAAACATAAGCATATGAATTCATCTTGTTAACAGCAAATGAATGAATAGCTTTTTATTTCTGTTGCCAGCCTGCTTTGTCCTAATGATGATAATGATTTATATTGTGTTTTCAAATGCCTCAGGGCTTTCTCAAAGTGCCTCACAAGTAAGTGGATGCTTCATTGACTCCACAGTCACACACTGGTGGTAAGCTGCCTCTATGGCCACAGAGACCTACCTAGGCAACTATAGCCTCTCTGACGCCACTAAAGACACCATAACCATCACACATCAACACATTCATACATTCATTCAGGTGGGTGTAGTGTCGGACCCAAGGACAATGGTAGTACAAACTAGATGGTGAATTCCAAGCCTTTCTGACCTGCTCTATAACCTGATCCACTGCCACACAATATCTCCCTAGCCCCACAGCAAGAGGGTTACAGGGTTCGATTCCCGGACCGGGCAGTTTGGGGTCCTTCTGTGTGGAGTCTGCATGTTCTCCCCGTGTCTGTGTAGGTTTCCCCCACCACCAAAAATATGTACAATAGGTTCCCTGTTTGGCCAGGACTCCCCTGAAAAAGAGATTCTGAATCTCAGTGGGACTTTCTTGGCTAAATAAAAAGAAAGAGATGCATTAGCAGCCCTTTAAAATGTAGGTATATGTACTCAAATAATGTATTTCCAGGCCCCTCAAAACTGATAAGCTTTACTGTTAATGCACTTATTATTGCAATGAATTTGAAAAGTGTACACCATAAAGGTAGTCAGTATTTTTTTTTTATGTATTCACAGTACCTATGGCCAGGGATAAAGGCTGTTTTAAGCCTATCATCTGGCTTATCTTTGCGAAATTGCTGCCATATTGTGCATTAGTCAAATAGAATACAATTACATAGATTTGATAAAGAAACAAATAAATTAACCCTAACATTTCTATGTATGAGTACCACATATCAGACATTTAATGATCATTCAGCTGTATCCCATTGTCCCATGCACTACCCATTTTCCAGAATTTTACCAATACACTGTCTTGCATATCAAAGAACAGTGTAAGAAAAGGCCAGAGAGTAAAATGTGTGTTCAGAACAGAGGAGCGTGCTGAGAGAGAGAACCCATGTGTGAATGACTGCAGCCCCTCGGACCCTGACACAGCCACACGTGTGCGTCCAACGTCCACTTGTGTTCCATATCGCAGGCGGCCCACTCCTGCGGCCCACTCCTGCGGCCACCTGGTGTGACTAAGTGATATAACGCCAATGGCATTCCTCCTAAGTGACCATTAGTCTCTCAATGCATTGTGGTGATTGCAGTCCGTAATTGACTGATCGAGTGTCAAAGGAGTTAGGCCCATTACGTAATGGAAGAATGGCTGGGAGTTATCAAAGGAGGTTTTGTTAGGGTGTACAATAACAGCAGGAGAAAGCAGATCTGGGGTTGTGTTCAATTCCACTTGGATTAGGAGCTCCTTTTAAATATTGATTCTGATGTTAGAACGTTATAGACTTCAAATGGGGTCAGCTCAAAAAAGGTGCAACATGGAACCTTCATTCCAACTTTTGTCATTCCTGAATTCCAGAGAGCATATTCTGTTGGCAGCTTGTGACTCATTGTGACTGGATTATATTAGAACTGTGATTACAATGATCTGGTATAGATCTTTATTTATTAATATTCATCCGTAACCTGACTGAGCACTTGGTCTGTTACACACAGCGCAAAAATAGTGCAAGGTACATTTTTTGAATACCCAGTAGATCATTACTAAGTGAGTGCCCTGTCCAGGTTTTTCTTAGACACCAAATCTGAGGTGCCACTCCGTTCTGGCATTTTCATTGTTCAGGTTACAACTGAAGACCATCCGAACTATATGTGACACATTTACAAATACTTGGGTCATCCATCAACCTTAAGTGACAACTAATGTTTGCTTAAAAAAAGAACACCTGACCAGTTACTAGACCATCACCATTAGTTAACTGTAAGCTGAAAGCTGGGTGCACCTTGTGATAACAGAATAGTAGATTTGATGTGTTCAACAATCTCACTTACTTAGTAGCTTATGTCTCACTATAGAGCACAACAGTGTCCACCCCGCTCTGGTTCCAGAATGAAAATTTCCAAATATTTATGCAATAGGCTTTTCTGAAAATCCATATTTTAACGGTCGGTAATAAGCTGTGATAACTCACAATCTAAGCGCAATTGGTTAATATGAAAACTCTGCTTTTAAACTCTTACAATATGGATTTTTTTGGAAAAGCCATATGGCAAAAAGAGGCTTACCCGTCCCACTATCTTGCCCTTCTCGTTCATGCAGATGTAGTGTTCACTTTCTTTGCCCTTTATTCGAATGTGGCTTCCGAAGGTTTCTGTCTCCACCACAAGAAGAGCTGAAACACAAAAACAAGAACACTTCATCATCACACTGTCTCCATCGCAAACATGAACAAGTCAATACAATTTTAGAAACACTGACACTTGACAGGTAAAGGTGATAATGGTATGAAGTGATCTAGGGCTTAGAATAACAACAATCCCGGCATCACTTTAACCTGACACAGCACTAATCCACTCTAAAGACGCATCCCGGCGGCCCTTTCATTTCTACCCCCCACCTCCACCACCTCACCCCCCACCCCGTTTCCAAATGTTAACCCCCGCGAGGTCAGCTTTGTCTGTGCTCGTCTGTCAAGCAGCAAAAAAAGAAAAAGAAAAAGGATCAGGCCAAACATTTGCCGAGCGGTTATGTGCCCCTCAGGATTAGGTTTCAAGTTCCCCTTTAGTCTGTGCTCATTCAATCAAAAAGTTAAGATGATCCATTTGTTTAACACACAGGGCCATTCAGTAGCGCTCAAGGAAGCAGGGGGGGAAAGAATAGGCGAAGTGAACGGGATGGGCTGGGGGGCAGAGGACAACCCCACCACCACAGTAACCTAAAGCGGGCCTTCAATAGTGGAAAACCAGTTGATCTTGGGAGGACTTCTTGAGTGTTTGGAGAAAGATCACTCTAGCACGCATTTGAGGTCGTCCAGCCAAATCGGCAAATGTTTGACAATATTTTGGCCGACCGGATTCACAAGCAACCAGTGGTATGGAGATAAAGTTGAAACTATTTCACTTGCAATCTTTTCCAGTCTGCAAAATATGTCTTTAAAAATGAATCAGTTGGGAATATTTCCGCCAACTGGTTTTTGCGAGTCAACCCAATGATGGTATAAAGCTAAATAGCATTTAAAATTGCTATCTTTTTTCCAGGCTACAAAATATGATTAAAAACATCAATTTGGCATCTTTTTGACTGGTTTTGTGAGTGGTATGGTAACAGTGGCTGCAGTAAATGTTTTCTTTCTCTCTAAATAAAAACAAAAATGAATGATCTGGTTGGTTTTTGTTTTGGTTGGTTTTACCCAACCTGTGATATGAAGCAGCCGACCAAACCATTTCAATTCGATTATTTTTAATTCTCCCTAAATATATCTTTAAAGTAAATCGTTTGGCAGCTCAATTAGCACTAACGAAAGGCATTTAGATTACAAAGGGGGGAATGCTGTACAGTTAGAGCACTTCAAAAACCATAATCCACATAATCTGTAACCTTAAAAAGATCCAGAAATGCACTTGTATAAGCTTGTGGAAAACTTCCTAATACATTTATGCTTTGTGGTATGTGCCAACCGTGAAGTCCTCACAAAAGGGGGGAAAAAAATTGTAATTATAGGTCTAAAAACGTCTGCTGCGGCTAATTGTATCAATAGTTCTGTACAATGAGTCATTTCCAGCATCTTTTGGGCATGTTTTTTTTTCCACAACATGAACAATGTGACATATTTTGACCTTATCATGGGGCCATCATACACAAAGCTTCTATTTGAATTCTATATAGCCTAATGTAACCCATCTGTAAGCTTTAAGTGACTGACCAACTCGTTTTCGTGACAATTTGAGCCTAGACAGAATTGTTCTTGATAACAAATATGCTTAAGTAACACCCATGAAGAATGACCACTCCCATTTGAAGGTGCCTAAATGAAAAGCGGGTCAACCTTTGAGTCCATTAAGCTAAAACATGATGGCAAAATAGACATAATTCCTCCGCTTTTGCTGTAAGTGCACGCGGCTAAGTGTGGATTAGCTTAACATCGTTGTCTTCATAAGCTTCATTAGAGAGTGCAAAGGAGTTCACAGGTACCAGGTACTGCAGCTGGGTGGGTAAAGAGTTGGGTAAGGCGTAGGAGGAGGAGGGCAGATTTGGCAAGGTCTCATGGGAAAAAATTCGACCTGCTTCTACTCAAGCTCTAACAAGCAGTGAGGAAGCTTCGCCCCGGTGCATCTGCGAGTGAACGCGTTCATTCAGAGGCCTTCTACACCATCAGTTTAGTCCTTTGAGTCAGCTGTTGGGAGCTCTCTGCAGAACATCAACAAGTGGCACATCTGCTTTAACGTGGTCTGTGCTTGCTTGGTATTAGCAAAACTGTTTCTATAAACGTGAATGCCAAAAAGAAATGGACTGTAATACCAATGAACACTATAGCCACCAAATGTAGCAACATATGTGAAAATAAGATGGTTCTGGCAACTGACAAACAATATCAACTATACACGCGCATGTCCAGGCCTGGTTAGAGACATCAGTGAATGAACCAACAACATCCACACTGTATATAGCAATTAGCATGTATTTACCGAAAATATAGACAAAATATAGAGCTATATACAGCCACATTATTTTGTCTGTGTGTGCTAATGTTTAATCTCATTCATCATTCCCCCCAGATTCTATTTTAATAAGTGAATGTAAGAAAATGTCACTGGCCGTGAGATTTTGAATTGAATCATTTTTGCTCTCCTACTAAAAACAAATGAATAATAAATAAATAAAGCAATTCTTGCAACATGCTGCATGGAACGGTCTTATAAAGTTGAAATAAAAAATTCTCAGAGCACATTCTCAAGAGCAAAACGCTATTCAACTTGAGAGCTGAGTTGGCAAAACAATATCAAGCACTCAAAAGGTTCCAACACACAGCAATGCTCCGCTGTGAAGATGGTCAAACAAAAAACTAAACAGTGATTTTGGGTCAATTTATTACATGAATGCAATTGGAGGGTGCATTTTCTCGAGTGAAGACATTGAGGAAGTGTCTTGGGGGGTTGGACGTTCATTGCACCCAACTGTCCCACTAAAGCAGAGTCATGTGATCATGTGAAAGGTGCTGAAGTTGTCCCGTACCGTACTTGCTGCCATCGTCCCCATTGGCGTTGACTTTCTTTCCCAGGATTTGAACGTGCTTCCCCGTGGTTCTGCTGTAGAGCTGGTAGATCCGCACCTGTTTTCGGCTCAGATCGTCGGGGTGCTTGGTGTGGTTCTCGATGTAAAACCTGAAATCTGTGGAACTCTGTTGGGACTCCTGTGCACAGGTGTGAGAGGGGGGAGAACCAGTTAGCATGAAGAAACATACCGACATAGCACAGGTGTTGAAAATATTGTGTGCTGTTATTTTTATGGGCTCCGTGTCAAAAATATAATGCTCGGGGGCTGATATAACGACCAAGCAATGTAAGCCTGGTATTTCCTCTTTGCTCAAGTGTGTTAATAGCTTCTGTCCATGGGATAGCTTAACAATTAAAAGACCAATAGCTTTTGATTGAGCTGTTGGGCAAGTCTTTCGGTGGAATCCGCTTCTAAAGTGTCAAAATGCGGATGCTTTGGTGTGTTTTATGACAGTGGTTCTCACACTGTGGTGCTTGGGCTCTAAATGGTACTTTTTACAATTTAACCAACCTCAACATTCTGTAAAAACATGACAAATCCGGTTTAAAAGCGGCAAGAACTGTTTTTGTCACGATTTAGACTTGTGTTGGACCTGTGTATAAGCCTTGTTTATCATTCTTGTTTTATCCCTTGTTTTAGATCTGATTTAGTCCTGGTTTTGGACTAAAAATATGGTACTTGGAAAGTGGTGGTTCTTTGTGGGAGAGTCGTTTGAGAACTGTTGTTTTATGATGATTATATTACTAGGCACATTGACATGAAACAAAAACTGGCATACATTTCAAGTCTTCTCTGTCTGTGGGAGTTAACTAGATTTGTGGGGGAAAAAAGTGAGCAAGCCGAGCAAAATTGTGATATTGTTCAATCACGCCTGGGCCAGCAGACAGGGAGTTAGGCCATAAGATTTGTCAGTACTAGGCAGAGGTGGGTAGTAATCAGATACATTTACTTGAGTAACTTTTTAAATAAATTAGTAGCTTTACTGTACAATATTTTTTACTTTTACTTGAGTAATAATATTTTGAAGTTACTGTACCCTTACTCAAGTAAAATCTTGGAAATCTAGAAAGAGTAAGAGTACTTTTACCACCTGTGTGTCATGTAAGAACAGCTTTATGTGAAAAATGTGATGATGTGGAAATTCTGTTCCTTGTGCCTTAATTACATTAATAACAAAATTAAGCAAATAATCTGAAATCACACTTAAACTGTTACTCAGGACTTTTTTACTCTTACTCGAGTAATTATGTGAATGAGTACTTTTCACTTTAACTGGAGCCATTTTATTTTGAAGTAACGGTACTCTTATTTGATTCAAATGATTATTCTCTACCCAACTCTATTACTAGGTCATTAATGACGGAGAAAAATGCAGGTTCAATATTTCTGTTTGGTCTAGCCTAGCACTACTAACTCACTAACACACTCACTAAACCTATGAATCAGTGAATGAAAACCCCACTACAAATGCAACCTCTTGGTGTATTGACGCTACGGTATGCAACGTGCCCTGGGCCATATTGGGAAACCTGTAAGTCCATTTCCACCAAGCAAGCCACCAGCAATTATACACCTGAAGCATCCAGAACTGTTGCACTATCATCAAACAACTATCTGCCCGCAGGTCCTTGGCGCTCCATAAATTATGTTCGTGGCAAGCGGAAGAAAAGCCAAAAACACATTGAACTGGAGAAAACAACTCGTATGACAAATAATTCTGAATCCATTTTTATTCCCCAAAAAACGACCACGCGGTCACCTTTGACTTGGCATAAAAACAGAGGAAATCGCAGACAGAGAAACTATGTCACTGAACATGTGGAAGGAAGAAACATATACTTAGAAGCCCTGGAATCTATGTTCACGCCAAGATCCCATTTCCCCAGCTGTATGCTCTGGTAATTGCACAGTAATGGATTTTTATGCGGCTGTTCTCAGGTGGCTAATTATATACACATTACATAGGCCCAGGTCCTTGTTATTTTAACTTTGGAGAATTAATGGTACAAAAAAAGGATGTGAAGTTACGATTGGACAAATGACATATGCCGATCTGAAGTCCCATAGAGCTTCATAACATCTCTCAACTGTACCTAGTTAGGTTTTTTTGTTCTGGTTAAGATCCGTTTTAGTCCTGGTCTATTTCTGATTCTATTCTGGTTAAGACCTTGAGTCGTCTTGGTTTAGACCTGATATTGTCTAGTCATTTATGGGTTTGATCTAGTTTAGTTCTTGTTTAAATGTAGTCCTGGTTTAGACCCATTTTATTCCTGGTGCAAAATTAATTTTGTCATTGTTTAGTGTCTTGGTTCAATGCTGGATTGGACCTGCTGTAACGTAGTTCTGGTTTAAGGACCATTCTCAACTAAAAAATCAGATGCTTTGGTGTGTTTTAAAGTGAATAATCCTGAAATTACTAGATCTATTAACATGAATCACAAACTGGCAAACTTTTAAAAAGGTAGAGGGGACTAGCCAGATGTAGTCCTTGTTTATTACACACATTACATATCCCTGATTCTTGTTACTTTACATTTTACAAATGAATGGCACATTGCTAAATAAAATCCAGAAAGGGAAAAGTGGATCACAAGCTATGGCCAGTTTTAGAAATGCCTTGTGCCAGTGGGAGTTCCCATAGAACCTCATAATGTGTCTCTTTTGAAGCAGGTGTCGTGGCAGTTTGTGTGTTTCTTTGGAGAGAAACACAATGTGGAGCCCAGCGTTCAGATCTGCTCAAGTCATTGGAGAGGGGCTGGTCCGGCTGAGCGCTATGACGTATTAGGTCCAGATATGTGGACCTCAGAGGATGCAAACTCCTGCACTCTCCTGCACTCTCCTACTCTCTCCTGCACTCTCCTGCCCTCTCCTACTCTCTCCTGCCCTCTCCTACACTCTCCTGCACTCTCCTGCCCTCTCCTACTCTTTACTACTCTCTCCTGCACTCTCTTACTCTCTCCTACACTCTCCTGCACTCCCCTACACTCTCCTGCACTCCCCATACTCTCTCATGCTCTCTCTCCTACTCTCTCCTGCCCTCTCCTACACTCTTCTACTCTCTCCTGCCCTCTCTTACTCTCTCCTACACTCTCCTGCACTCCCCATACTCTCTCATGCCCTCTCCTACTCTCTCCTGCCCTCTCCTACACTCTTCTACTCTCTCCTGCCCGCTCTTACTCTCTCCTAC
>JAVQKC010145938.1:0-14705 GCA_036025475.1 Philypnodon macrostomus | reverse complement strand
CCAGTATTAAACCAGAACTAAACCAGTATTAAACCAGGACTAAACGAGTATTAAACCAGTATTAAACCAGAAATAAACCAGTATTAAACCAGGCCTAAACCAGTATTAAACCAGAAATAACCCAGTATTAAACCAGGACTAAACCAGTATTAAACCAGTACTAAACCAGAAATAAACCAGTATTAAACCAGGACTAAACCGTATCTAAACTGAGTCTTAACTAGAACTTGTTAACATTGTCTTATGATTTATTAAGCTGATCAATTCTAAAACTCTGTGTAGGCTGGAGAGAGGTTCAGCCCAGGAAAATATGCTCGGCAGGCACTTCCACTACCCCTCATTCACTGTCCACTTCCTGCTGCGTAATGTCTGGTCCGCCCAATACTTCACACACATATAGACACACCTCATTCATCGCACTACTGTAACTACAAGAGCCTAAACTGCTATATAAGCTTGTATTTCTCCATTACTTGTCATTGCCTATGATATATAGATATTAAATATACAGCTGAATGTCATAAAGTGTCCTGCAGGGCCATTTGTCAAGTCTTCAGTCTTGGCTTTCAAACTGTGATTTCCATCTAAATGTTGCTTACACTGACACTATACAATGCTGCATAAATGTATATTTTAGCTTGACTGACTATACCAAGTCTATTGAGTTGAGTAAATACGAACTACAACTTGACATGACTTGACAAAAGCTAGACTGGCGGGTCGAGTGGCATGTGAGCCGCAGTCAAAAGCAGTACACATGAGCTTATAAATGCAGAATAGAGAGCTTTGAATATAAGGGTCATACAAGTGCACTCTCCATCTCCTCAATATCACAAACAGAATCTCTGAACTGAACTGAACCTGTCTGAACTCTTTTGTTTATTTCCAAGTTGAACGCAGAAGAGAGTTTTTAGAGCAAAAATATCTCCTCTGCTTCCGTCTTATTGAAGTGTAAAAAAAAAAAAAAATCCAGCTGACAATAAGCTCAAAATGAAGTGTTCTTCTTTCCAATGATCCACTAAGTTTCTACTCCTCACAATGTTCCCAATGTTAAAAACTAATCATCTCATCATTGGCAATGGAACAGAATTCTTTAAACAAAAATCCTGGATGAAGAGAATGATGCGAAGCTACACTAAAAACAGTGGAGGAAATATTCACTTTCGTTACTGAAGCAAAGGTACAGGAAGTTCAATTTGATTTGTATAGCCCTATATATATCACACAAAAATTGCATCAGAGAGCTGCACAATGATGAGAGAGATTCCACCAGTGACCAAAAATAAATCCTTTCTTCCTTTGCCCCCTTAGTGACCTTTGTTGAAAATTGTATCAGATTTCAACCATTATATTTACTATATATTATTATTCAATATTTTACTCCTATTGTTTTAGGGTGACTTTTAAGATCTGTCTAAGGACTGAAGTTGAAACATAGCCTTTTGGCTGACTCTGGCATATTGACAGAAATGTCTATTAATATGCACTGTACCTGTAATAAATAAATAAATAAAAAATGTAATTCTCAAACTTATAGAGTCCGATTGGTCCACGTTTACTTTATAAATACAAAGTTTCAGGAATACAAATATATTGAAATAATTAAAAACACATAGGATGGGTTTTGTTGTTGTTTTGTTCACCCGTGGGGAAAAGCAATTTTTCAAAGTTCTATTCAAAAGCATTGCCGAAATATTTGGCTGCTAGACCACCAGCTTTCGTCAATCAGCATTATTACAGCAATCTGAATAGAGCTTGGTTTGATTTAGCAATTACTATTTCAGACAAAAAGGCGCTCCATTCTTCAGCATCTTCCTCAGCTTGTGTGGAAATCATTTTAATAGGTTAAACTCTCATTTGAATGCAATTATGGTATTATGCTTTTTAAATTGAGTGGTGTGAAGGGCTTAGTGGTGGAGGTAATGAGCTGGAACCTCCGTTTTAGCATGTTAGAGATTTCACAGTAAACAATGCGGGGGGACCAGGGGAGGGGGAACATGGAAATGCAACTGTGGGACCTCCTCAAATGAATGGGGATAGCGATCTTGCCTTGTTACCATGGTGATGCCACCTATAAAAGCCCGAATCCAGTATGCATCCACCCTCGATCACCTTTTCTTCTGTACTGTATGTTCTCACGCATTCACGAGGCCCACACATGATTCTAGCTGTCACATTATAATAGTATAGGTTGAATCTACTGACTTGCCACAATGTAAAGAGGTGGGAAGTCTTAAATGAAAATGAAACCCAAAACATTGAAGTAATTTAAAACATTGATTCTTTGACACGACAACTAAAGTGTACGCTATGGGGCTACAAGCGTGTGGTACATGCTTGATTTGGCTTATTGCCTGTCTGGGGGGCATTTCTAACATCACAGTTTATCTATCTATGAAAAGGTCAGGACTGCATCCAGAACACAGATACAAAATGTGACCCATGAAGAGGGGTTGACATATAATTCTCATGCTGTACAGAGCACTTGCAGATACAAGTGTACAGTAAGGAAACAGCTATATGTGGAGATGCTGTGGATAGTGTGTTTGTGATGGTAGAAAAAACATGCAATAATAGTGCTACAGGGTAGCAGATGTCTACCAGATGTCCCACTTTGCATTGGATTGCACAGCATTTTTTAGCTTGAATTCAATATCCCAGAAATTGATGCAGAGTCCCACATTTTGACTCATGCTGGCACGAGCATTTTATAATGACAGTCATTGTATCAGAACATTCAATTTTAAGTACCTTTGGAAGGCAACAGACACAATGCCAAGCAATATTTTGTAAGAAATGTGTGAGGTTGCAGGTAAACAGTATTATTAAGGCATATACATTTTTATACATATAATAAAGTTGGCCTATTTAGCAAATATTTGTATCTTTGTATAGACTGTTTTGTATTTCATTTGGACCATTTTACAGAAATAACGACCAAAATTGACCAACATTTTACCACAATATCAACCTGGATCATCCAACCACTGTGAACTGCCCATTGTTCATGTACCTCTCAGCTGGCCACCTGAGTCAGAGAGAGAAGGAAACAAACCAGATTCACACAGCCTTAATGTCCTTGAGTACATTTCTTGAAGCCTAAACCAAAGAAATCGGGGCTGCCTCTCTTTGCCTGCTATTGATTTTGCAATGCACTTTGTTTATCAGCTAATATACCACACAATGCGGCTCTCCATCTAATCATTTTAGAGAACGTGCATCACCAGCCTGCTCAAAAGTAGGATTAGGCCTGACAGGCGCACACCGAATGTCATTCTTTGTGTACTGCTGGAGTTTTTAAGGTCTACCACCTCAATCATGTATTGATTATTCTATTAACATTGATTTCTTTTTACTACTAGTGCCTGCACTAGTAATGATATTTCACATGTAATCACAAATATGGGATGATTTATAGCATTTACAATTCACAATCTGAATAAGGTGTGATTTATTGAAAAAAGAAAATTGACTGTAGAAATAAGCAAACTAGATCAAACTGAAAAAATGGCAAGTACAGTACTTGAAAAGAACAAAGGGGGGAGTAGAGCCTTAAGCTATGAAGTGATGAATGATGTACTTGGTGAATTATTTATGATTAAGGTTTATTGATAAAACAATGTGCCCCCAGTACAGTGGCCAAACATCTGCAGAGGAGCTACAAGGAAACAAGGAAGCACTGCCTACGCTTTTCAGCGCAGGGATATAATATGTGAAATTAAAGGACCAAAAGATGCACAATTCAAAATCGCAAAATACTACAATAAAAATTCTTATACTTGTAACACTTGTACTTAAATACTATAACTGTATATTTTTATTTCAAGTTAACTTTGTAGTATCACTTGTAAGACATCATTATAACTGCCCAGCAATGTCAAGAATACACTAAACAATGTCAGGATAACTGAATGCACACAGTCACTTCATATTTTTTATAATTAAATATACTTTTTTTTAAGTATGTCTAAAAGTTTTGTACAATTCAAGGCATATGGGTATCAAGAAATGTAGGAAAAATGAACGTATCGGCTGATTGATCGGCATCAATGGTAGCGTCCCATCTGATAACTTTTGCCAGTTCACTCATATTACGTACAAACCATTGCTTTGTTGCAGAAGGTTGAGATCATTGAAGCCTGACAGAGAATAGTACTCCCTTTTGACTGCAATCAAAAAATAATATTGCTTATCCCAGCACAGAAATGTTAAATGAAAAAGAAATCAAGTGAGCTAAAAAAAAAAATCCCCAGTTAACAAAGTAATTTATGATTCATAAGCTCTCTTCTATAGGTTATTACCAAAAGCCATTTCAGAGGCACTCAGATCAACAGGCACCTAATTAAGGCAGCTACTTCAGCACATGTAGGCCCTCTCTCCCCAGTGACGTTCACTTGTATAAACAACTTAAGCTCATTACATAGCAATAAATGTGTTTCCATTGAGGGACCACAAGCCATATAGATATTGTGCTGTGTGAAGTTATTGTCACTGTTCCCCATAGATCAATATACTGTAGTAAATCCTCAACCAGAAGACCCCGTTTCATTTTGTAGTGTTCCACTTGTGTGAAAGAAGTCATCATAAGTCAGAGCAGTATCTTCTATTACTATGGGACAATGGCAAAGAGAGAATATGATGGATTGCGAGTGCAGAGATGGTAGGTGGAGTAGTTGAGAACTGTAGGCCGTCTCGAGTAAGAATATTTCAAATAATGTCTACTAGTGACGTAACTTAATAACTGATATATATTGATAATAATGCATTGGTTTAAATAGCAATTTTCTAGACACTCAAAGGACCCTCACAATTGATTGCATTATTCGTTCACACAGTCACACAAAGTTGGTGGTAAAATACTTCTGTAGCCACAGCTGCCCTGGAGAAGACTGAAGACGACATGGCAGCCATGGCTTTTCCAACCACCACCAATCACATTATCATATTCATATATAGGCAATGTGGGATAAGTGTCTTGCCCAAGGACACAACATACAGGTCAGTATGCACAGAGTAGGATTCAAAGCGTAGGTTAGACTGGACATCCACTGAGTATAAATTTTATATATTCTGGTTATCAATAAACTTTGGCATCACAAAATAATATTAATATTATAATATAGTTGAAAATGACTCTTACGAACAACACTTCCAAGGCTTACTCAAGTAAATATAACAAAATGTAACTTATTACCACCCGCTTCTGTACATATCCATAAAAACACAAGGTCTTCATGACAATGGTGGGCGAGGTCATGTTTTCTCTATGACAAAGCCATGTCACAGTGAGTGCGTCTGATCGGTCCATCCATCAGAGGGGGCTGAGTCAAATTGAAATGTGACATTTAGATGCTTGGAGCCCATGCTCACTGGCTCTGATATGAACTACAGCAAGTGACAAATTGTTTGTATCAGGCCTGGTTCTGGGGTGAGACCTCTGAGAATGTTTAGGGCCCAAAAAAGGATCACCCCTGACATTTGCTGAAAGGTCAGGTTTTGTGTTAATGAATGCTCCTTTTACATAGAAACAGCAGAGGGAATGAGTACTGTTATAATATGGAATTCTGCCAAATCACCAATGCTCCCTTATTTGTGCCAGTATCAGAAAAGACCAGCTCTACAATGATAGATGTAGGAGGCTAGTTAAAAAAGATACTAATAAAAAACCTTACAGATTCATAAACAGTGCAAAGATGAGTCAATACAAAGTTTCAAGGTTTCAAGGTTAAAGTACATTGCTATTAATTAGGATTAACTTAAAACATTGATACTGTATTTAGTTAGTACCGGTATTTGTTAGTATTTGTTAGTATTTGTTAGTATTTGTTAGTATTCGTATCCACTGCCCTACTGACTCGTGACATCATCCTTTAAAGTTTGGAAAAACCAATGACATCTGTGAAAACACCATAGGTATTCAATTCATTTTATAATACTGAAAACATTTATGCACCAAAGCATGCGCATCTCATCAGTCTCTCTGCATGTGTCAGAGCGTCTTGACAGTTCCACAAGCAAAACATCCAGGATTCATTAGGTTCTGTGGGAGGGTGTCCGTTTACAGCTAAATTAAGGAACTCAATATGTAATTCATTTAATAACAGTCAAACTGGTCTTGGATCCAGAACTAATAAACAGCTGGAAGCAACATCAATACTTACACACTATTGCTGGTGGCATGTGTGGCATTTCTGATTAACTCACCTCCTCAGGGAATAGGGCACAGTGGTTTCTTTCCTTCTTAAGATAAATGGTACAGAAAGTTCCACATTTTTAAAAACTTTAGTGGATTCACGGCCTACTGTATTTACTCGGAGTGATTATAGAACACACGTTCTGTTGAGCACACGTAGCTCAGCAGAAGAATGTTCAATACTCAAAGTGTAACTCCAGCGTGCTGCAGAACTATTATTATTTAGTGCATCTGCAACCTGTAAAACATGTACAAATATTGAGGCTTGAGAATAATATAAATAGCAGAAGACTCTATACTTGCAAGCGTATGTTTGCTGTTTAAAATGTCATGAAGAATCATCATCATACAAACTTTTATATATATATATATTTTTTTTTTTAAAACTAAAAAAAACATTACAATATGAAGACTGTTTGCCGTTCAAAAACATGCAATTTTTAAGTGTAGTCCCATTCACTACAGTAAAGAAGTTGACTGTTGTTAAGAATGTATTGATTGATAAGATTGGATGTTTGCAGAGGTCTCAGAAATTCATGAAGGAGATATCCCATGACTTGTAGCTAGGGCTAACATATATATACACCAAGCTGTATTGTTGAACTGAACCATGACACACAAAACGGGAAAGGCCTGTTCTAAATACCTGGCATTCTGATGTTCTTCACGTCAGCTGACTCCTTTCACCTGACGCTCCTGACACGCAGCCAAGGTCTTCTCGAAACGCCATTGCACAGTTACACACGCATTTCGATCCCATTGGTCCAGGCACCTGCCATTCGTTAAGGGGGCGGGGCGCTCTAAGCACAAGGAAGTGGATTTATAAGCAGGGTTTGATTTACTTTAGAGGCATTACCTGCGGAGGGAAGATGGAGAAAGCTGTTTTTGTCCTTGTCGGGCTGATTGTTTTAGTGAGTTTTGTCGCTGAAGCATTAGACAATGGGTTGGCGCTCAAACCTACCATGGGCTGGCTGCACTGGGAAAGGTTCATGTGCAATACCGACTGTAAGGGAGACCCCGACAACTGTATCAGGTATGACAGCTCGGAACATGGCAGCTTTTTATGAAGGGATTTGATGGAAAATAGGCACAACAATAATAATATTTTTTTTAAAAGAGAGAGACCCGAACTGTCCCATCAACACAGCTGCCATGTGCACACCGGAAGTGTTGGCATTATGCAGGGGCGGGATAATATAAAAATAGATTAATTTATCCATAAATGGTCCAAGCTCTGGGTAGACTACAGGCTTTTTTTGGTGCCAAATTTAAGAGAAATGTACTAGTTTGGTTCATAAATTCGTTGTGACACATTCCCAGCGAGTATTTATCATCCAGAAGGTGTGTAGAAAGGTTATTTTGTGAGTTGGGTGCATTATGGGTGAAATCACATGACTGAAGAACGAGAAACCTGAGTGACTGAAGCACTACTACCCCATGATTACTTTTTGATGTGGTTTGAGGCATCCAGAACCATGTAATTGTTGGGCACTTTTCTCAACAGTGTTACAGGCCAAACACAATGAAATAACCACCAGTGTACACACAACAAATAAAGAAGAGATTGAAGTGTAGCATATATAGACTAGAGTGGAGGGACCTTATCGTATATGGCTAATAAAAAAAGCAATTTGAAGATGGTGTGGTATTGTTCCAGTACCAGTTGTTTCACTGTTAACTAGTAAAAGATGTATTCAGATTTGGGCCATGGGTTTATTTGGTAAAAATAAGAATGCATAATTGTGGTAAACAAATATATCTCATAGACCTTTTCTGTTGTTCTGGCAGTGAGCGGCTGTTCATGCAGATGGCTGATGTGATGGTGAAGGAAGGCTGGAGGGATGCTGGTTACGAGTACGTCTGCATAGATGACTGCTGGCCGTCCCACCAGCGAGACGCCCAGGGCCGGCTGCAGGCGGACCCCGAAAGGTTCCCCGGAGGAATCAAGAAACTGGCCGACTATGTGAGTGCTTGAGTACTTTGGAAAGTGCATGCTGTGTTTATGGCTGTTGGTCTGTAAAATCGCATAATGGGGCATATGTAATTTGAAAGAATATCAGGCTTCTCTACAATATAGCCGATACATATTGTGAGGCCTGGTGACACAGTTAAACATACAGTTTCTTTTATACGTTTATTGTCGGTGGTTAATCAGTCTTTGAGTTCTCATTCAAATTCCCACACTAAGATGTTCATTATAGGGGATTGTTTATTCTTATTTACATAATGAATGAGAATGACAGAACAATATAAACAGATATTTTAGTTCACCTGGCATAAAAGTAGTTGCTCATACAGTATATTATTTTTTACAGTGTGGCAGCCCATCCTCTAATAGACATTGTTTAGGGACAGATCACAAACGATTTTTGTGTTACACTCCCACCTGCTGGTAATACACGGTAATAGCAACTCTCTGGTACTTATGTGGATTCTTTTTACAGGTTCATTCAAAAGGCCTCAAGCTTGGTATTTATGCAGATGTTGGCTCAAAGACCTGTGGGGGATATCCAGGCAGTCTGGGCTACCATGAGATTGATGCTCAGACATTCGCTGATTGGGATGTGGATCTGCTTAAATATGATGGCTGCTACTTGGACTGGAGACTGGTAGGAGAAGGTGAGGAGTTTCAAATATTTATACTACACATCATGCTCATTAATGTATATCCATGGTGCTTTATTTAGTATTAAACATGTTTTTGTTAATCTAAATAACGTTCATATACTTTTGTTAAAGGCTATATGAACATGTCAAAAGCCTTGAACAAAACTGGAAAAAGCATCCTTTACTCCTGTGAATGGCCCTTGTACGTGTGGCCTTACAATAAGGTCAGTTTCTGAGCTAAAAAGTACTACCATCTGTTGAGTTTTTTTATTTTTACAATATAAACCATGAAATGTCTGCCTCTCTCATGTGTTAACAGCCAAACTACACAGCCATTCGTGAGACCTGTAACCACTGGCGCAACTACAACGATGTGTACGACTCTTGGAGCAGCGTCAAGTCCATTCTGGATTGGAGTGCTGATCATCAAGACACCATTGTCCCTGCAGCTGGACCTGGGGGCTGGAATGATCCTGATATGGTAATCTGCTTTGTACTAAGCCTGGGCTAATAAAGGGACAGATTGAAATCGAATGTAAACTGAAAAAGTGCATATCTTGTTCCAAGTCAAAATGCTTTATCTGAATTTATTTTTTTCTTTTTAGTTGGTGATTGGGAACTTTGGCCTGAGTCATGACCAGCAGGAATCCCAGATGGCACTATGGGTTATTATGGCAGCCCCTCTGATCATGTCCAATGATCTCCGGAACATTTGCCCTCGCTCCAAAGCACTGCTGCAGAACAAACACTTAATCGCTATCAATCAGGACTCATTGGGCCAACAAGGCTACCGTTCTGCCAAGGTATGTACTTTAGATGCATCTTGTCAGGTCACTTGCCTCCTCAAATCATCAGCTGTAGAGACCGACTGAGACCATAGACGTTAGTAAAAAGACATCACATTCATCTTTGCCTGGGCCATTTCTGTACTTTCATTAACCTAGAGTTACTCTGGGCCTATTTGAACTAAAACAGACAGGCTCTTTTTTTTGTTCATAGCAATTACTTATTTATTTCACAACCTAGTCTGAGCAAATATTCTCAATGTGTAGTCTATACCATCTACGGTCTCAGCCAGGCTCTACAACCAAGGATTTGAGTAGTTTAAGGCTTTGAGGTGAGGGATCAGTGATGCACTGATATATCGGCATCGCCCAATATTTTCTTTATCATCGGTATCGGACTTTACAGATGACTGATGTTAACCCGTGATCAAAAAGCATAAGTTGTAATATTTTGGTTTAGAAACATCGTCGGCCAAAAAATTAGCACCAATAATACATTTCTTGGCCGATACTTTGAACATGTTTTAGTAAGCTATGTTTTTTTTTTTAATTGTTAGGTATAGATAGATCTCTGCTTTAAATGTATTAATGCATAAATATTAGTTTTACTTCATTTTGACGCCCTAAATATAGACTTTTGGAATAGTCTTCTTTTTCTAAACCTAATTATTAGAAGTTATGCTTTTTGATCACAGGTTGACATCAGTCATCTGTTCAGGCCGACACCAATATTCAGTCAAAATAGTAAATATCGGCCGATATATCGGTGCAACCCTAGTAAGGCTTTTTTTTTTCCCCCCCTAGGGTAACAGCTTTGAGGTGTGGGAGAGGCCTTTGTCCGGGAAGGCACTGGCTATAGCCGTGTTGAACAAGCAGGAGATTGGGGGTCCACGCACATTCATCCTTGCTGGTGTTCCCGGCTGGAACCTTTGTAATCCCAAATGCAACGTGACACAGATCCTTCCCAAGTATCTGGAACTGGGGGTGGTGCCTCTCCAGACGGATCTACAGCTGCCTGTGAACCCCTCAGGAACCACTCTACTCTTAGTCACTCCCCTCAGCAACTACACCCAACAGGATTACAAACTGCACTGGAAGAGCTAAAATAAGTGGTTGAGATTTGCTAATGCACTTTACAAGATCAAATTAATTGATTAACTCTTCACTGGAAATGAGACTTTAATGTTTTTAAAATTGTCTTAAGATTTTTAAATGAATAAAGCTTTTATACAGATTTACATGATCTGCTGTACATTTGTCTATCACCACCAAATCCACCCAAAAACCTGCCCATAGACCACACAACCCTCACTCCTTGGCATTCACTTCGTCTTTGAATATCACAAATAACCCGGGCTGCGTTTTTGCACCAAACATTTCACGACTTCACCCATCTTGGTTGCTGAAAACCTCATACATGCTTTTCATCACACACAACCCTATTACTGCAATAGCCTCCACAGTACCCCCTCAAACTCATACATTCAGAACTCTGCCCGCCTCCATGACCACATTAGAGCTGTCCACCAATCTCCACATCCCTCAGCGCATCCAACTCCAAGCCCTCCATAATCTGGCCCTCTTCTACCACTGACCAATCTCGTCACTCCCTGCAGAACCAAGCGCCAAACCTGGGGTGACAGCTCTGGAACTCATTCACACATGCCATGTGTAACTGCTCTGACCTCCCACCTTCAAAAGCCTGCTCAAAACCCACCTTTTCAGACCCGCTTTTAATAGTCACTTTTTACTTTGTACAGAGTCTTCGTGTGAACACAATCTATTAACTGCAAAGATGTAATGTCTGATAAGCGCTCATCCTTTGAACACATTAACCTAGATTGTGTATTTTCACAAATTAAATATATTAACAGCACATTTGTGGTTTAGGGTTATTTAAATGAGAAATAAGTCACTGTTAAAACTATTAGACTTAGACATTGTAACTGAATATCTGGCAAGAGGGTCAATAGTAGAGCACAACTTTCCCACCTTTAAGTTGCATTTACAATACATATTTTGATTACGGTAAACTCTTATCGTACACCTTAACTAAGCCCAGCAAACACCTCAAATCCTCAGATCATAGTGAATGAAAACCAAACCTCTACTGAATGTTTTGACACATTTATTGAAAACTGTGATAACAGACTCCAGAAGACAAGCCCACTGTTTAGAACTGGATGACCTGGCCCTAAAAAAACAAGACAAAAAGTGTTTCAAACATGTAGCAATGCATAAGTATACAACCATTCACAAGATTTATGTGATTGACTTTTTTGGCCACAGGGGAAGTTGCCTAGTGCTTTTAGTTTAATGCAGTGCAGTTTTATACGGTGAAATACAGTGACCCACCAACACCATGATCAGGCCCGAGGCGTCCTAATATGGAAACCAGTCTTGCCAAACTTAATTTTGGACTTATTCAATTACTATTATTGGGTTTAAGTATGACCTTGTTCTGCTTTTTTCACACTGGGTTACAGTAACAAAACTATGTTTAAGTTACCTAAACTTAATAGTATAAGCACTGACTAGTTAAGACTCAAAAATAAAAATGTTAAAATTGGTTTTACCCATTCTAATTTTCTACAAAGATGTGAGCTGACACATACCTTTCTCTTCTTGTCACCTCCCAGCTCGAAGTGCTTGCATCTTTTGATGGCCAGCATTCTCTTGGATCTGCAGTTGGGCTCCACACACTCAAGCCTCAACACAATCTTCTTTGTTGTTTTAGCCTGCACACAGCCACATAAGCACACTTACACGCAGCACTTAGAATTCACATAAGTTACAAAGAGCTTGACTTACCTTTTTCCTGAAAATAGGCTTTGTCTGACCACCATACCCGCTTTGCTTTCTGTCGTATCTCCTCTTACCTGCAAAACAGCAACAGATTAGCGACTAGCAGTGAAACAAAAACCTACATACGAGTGGGTTCTTTCATAACCCCTTCACAATAAGCATAGCCATATTAGTAGTTTTAGAATGGTGTTCAGTTAGTTTGTGTGCCAGGATAAGAACAAACACAATAAGCTTTAATGCAGTTTTCATTTAGTTGACTAAACGATAAAGGACATCTTTATACAGTTTACTTTGAGCATAGAGACTCTTCCTTGAGCACCAGCCACAATCTGCCATGTGCTTCAATATTGGCCAGAGCCATGCAGCATCACCTCAAGATTGTCCTAGTCACTCTTCCAGCCTCATCCCGCAGTGAGTGAAAAACAAAGTTGTGCTTCGTTCTGTTTCAACTTTTAGACACTACGTTGTTTTGTGACCCTCCGCCTCTCTCCTCATCTGTGTTACGCTAAACAACCAGAAACATATCCAAACTGCACACTGTGATACACAGCGAGATGTCAACATTAGTTTGGTAGTAAATGTTAGCAAAGGGGCTGCATTTGTCCCGAGACGCTGTTGATGCCTGAAGTGACTGCACAGTGCACGTGTGCGTAAAGATTTTAGCATGTGTGTGCGCTTGAGTAATGCACCTCAAAGTAAGTGTGTGCTGTTTAAGGGTAACTCATAAGTTTTTATATGGGCTACTGATGACATTTTCCAGTGTGGTAGGCTATAAGGTCTTTAAAGTACAATAAACAAAAATACATAAAAAAACAAATAATATTTTGCTTAATTAAATCTGTTTGATTTAGATGACTAAAACTAAATCATTTTTGTCAAAAGAATCTAAATGAAAAATGCTTTACGGTCTTTAGTGTAACATCACAAGTGCACTCACCCTGTGCATAGAGAGAATCCTTTCCCTTCTTGTACTGGGTGACTTTGTGGGGCTGGTGCTTCTTGCACTTCTTGCAGTAGGTCCTGCGAGTCTTCGGGACGTTCACCTGAACATACACGAGTTACAGCAATCGACACCAAGTTTGGCGGTCGATAGTTGATATGGGAAAAGCATGCAATATTCCCTAACCATGTTGAATAATGCAATATCAATATTATTGCAATTTTTTGTTGGACACTATTCTGCATAAAGAGTTCCTGTAATTTCAAAAGTAGACTAAATGAGGAAACAAAGCCAAATGAATAGTTATCTATTATAGTAAACCTAACAAATGTGTTATGCCCAGCTCCAATGGAAAAAAACTTTAAAACAGTCAGATTTTAGATGTCATTATTGCGATAACGATAATTTTGCGATATATTGTACAGCCTTACGGCCAAGCACAACAAACAGTCAAGAAATACCGACAGTTAGCGACCAACACAACATTAGATTATATTGACGCCACCAAACACGTTCATTTTGTAACACTTGAGACCTCAGCTCATGACGAATCCAAGGAATCATTCAGATCGCATTAGCTCCAAGCTACGTTAGCTTTACCGCCCGGTCTCTTGCTAACAGAGTGTTTGGATTACATTAGGAGGATTATGCATGAAATACCATTTGAGCCTTCATTGTCTCAAATTATATGAACTGTTTGTACAATTTAACAGTCTAGGCAGTTCGGACAGTTTGTGAATTCGTGTGTTTACCGGGCGATTATCCAACATTAAACCTCCATAAACACTCTTAATCTGCACAATAACACATGGTATGTGTGTGTTAACATACTAACTACACAGATATATGGGTGATACATATAAACCTTTTCACAATTTAGAAGATTGCGGCTGATTGTGTGAAATAATAAAACGTACCATGTCTGCGACCCGAGGCAGAGCAAAAGAGGAAGAACGAGACCGGAATCACTCTCTAATGTAGTGGCGTGTGCGTCTGGGTAACACTGCCCTCCAGCGGCACGGAGACTCACAGCACAGTTTACCTAAGGGAAAAAGACAGCCAGAAAAACAGTTTCAGCTTTTGCACACAGGTACATATCAAGACACCGAACTGGATTGATTTTGGTACTTCTAAGATGAATATTAATCAAGTAATTAATTAAATACTGCCATAAACTGTGAATGCATTCACTCAAGAAGATTCAACTTGTAACTCAACTTTTCTAGGCAGTTACAAATGAAGACGCTGAACTGGATTGAGTTTGGTACTTCTACGATTAATAACAATTAGTTAATGAATTCCCTGAAACACTTGAACTGAGCCATTAATCCTGTTTAACATAAACAAAATCACGTGAATTTTGGCACAGTGATCC